>CM066032.1:418832722-418942496 GCA_033557465.1 Ichthyophis bannanicus
TAACATCACTACTACACTAATGGAAAAAAACATCATTCAGACGAATATCTTACAGAAAAAGGGGGAGATATTATTACCAACCTAAACACTAATCACATCCTCCTTCTTGAACCCATGCCCCCCCCCCCAGGTTTTAGCTGGGTCCAAATAGGTACAGCAGAGATATCACCCATACTTCTTAAAATAATATAGCTATCACTAACTCAAGGTTACATGCCCAAAAGAAGCTCAAAGAATGGCCTCTAATCCCCCCCGCGTCCCATACTAAGAATACCCACACCAGACAAAGCAAACCCAATTCATACAGACCAATATCTAGCCTACCATTCATAACAAAAATAATAGAAAAGGTAGGTGCAACACCATTTTAAAGAGCACATCAATCAATACACCCCACTTAACCCACAACATGGCTTTAGACCAGCGATTCTCAACCCCAGTCCTCTGGGACCCCCAAGCCAGTCAGGTTTTCAGGATATCCACAATGAACATGCATGAGATAGATCTGAAAACCCAACTAGACTAGGGGTCCCAGACGACTGGATTGAGAACTACTGCTTTAGGACCATCCTCCTACGGTGTGGAAACACTTCTTCACGATGCTCATCGGTGGGCAAGCTCATAAAGGGGATAGAAAAGACCCAAACAAGGAGTTATAACTTACTAATATTCCTAGATACTGCAACACGTTTGACTCCATTTTTGTCATAGCAGCCTACTTAGCAAGGACTAGAAGAGATCGGAAATTAAAGGACACAACACTACTCTGGTGTCAGATTAGGCCTAAACAGAATGAAAAACAACAAGAGAACAATAGGACCAAGCAAATCTAGTCCATACAAGCAACAGCAGGTTGTTCCTTAAGATCTGGTCCTAGTCCTTCTTCCTATTTAAACATTTACCTCCACCCAACCTGCAACATCTTTCAGAAGCACAGGGTACATATATGCAGATGAACATCCTTGATGCACCTACCATATTACACCTCTAAACCAAATCCAACACTCAAAAATAGTAACCTGCTTCAATGAATCTGCAACATCTACGGAGCTCCAAAATCTGAAACACATCACCCCTATTGCTAAAAACAAACTACACTGGCTTCCAATTTGCCAGCAGAATCAGATACAAGGTTTCTGCCTAAATTACATTCAAAATCATACACAACCTATCTTACACATTACTTAATATCATTCATATAAACAGCCCCAAACAACTGAACAAGAAAATGCTGTAACACAGAACAAAGTAGGCCTCTGCCCACGGAACTCATAAAGAGCAACCAGATCTATCCTCGCAAAAACAGCATTCTCCCGTCTCTATGCAAGCGCCGTCTGTGGAATTCCCTCCCTGAAAGAAAGCAAAAGTAATTTACTTACCTGTAACCAGGTGATCTCTGGGAACAACAGGAATTAGTCCTCACAGATGGGTACGTCGGTATCCGACGGAGCCTGCGTGGGAATGCTCCCCAGCCTTCCCAGAATGAAAGCTTTTGGGGGCATCCGCACAGCGCATGCGCGCTGCCTTCTCCCAGCCTTTCCCCACCAACTCTCCTCAGTTTCCCCAAGGTTGTTAAAGCTGAGGGACAATAGAGAGGAAGGAGGAAAGGAAAGGAACAAAGAGAGGAGATACAACTCCTAGGGGAGGTGGGAGGGTTGTGAGGACTAATTCCTGCTATTCCCAGAGATCACCTGTTACAGGTAAGTAACTGTGCTGATCTCCAGGAACAAGCAGGAATGAGTCCTCACATATGGGGACTCCCTAGCTAAGATGCCTAGGAGATCCCCAAGGGTATGAGACCCTGAAGGGTTCCTTGGCTTCCTATGGATCTCAGGCATCCATTCAGGGAAGGAGGGCAGGAGTTGTTCAAGAATGGAACAGGTGTCTGAGGACAGCCTGACCAAACAAGGCATCCCGGCGGGAGTCCTTGTCCAAACAGTAATGGGCTGTGAAGGTATGAAACGGAGGCCCAGGTGGCTGCTCACAGATCTGGTCGATGGACACAGAATGAAGATGAGCCATAGAGGTGGCCATGGCCCTCACATTGTGAGCTGTTACATGGCCCTCCAGAGAAAGGCTTCTTACTCTGGTAAGCAAAAGAAATACACTGAGCAATCCAATTGGACAGTGTTCTCTTAGAGACCTGGAAGTCCTAAATGAGAAGGATCAAAAGCAACAAAAAGCTGGGAAGACCTTTCTATGTTGCTGTGTCCAGTGTAAGTAAAAAGCAAGAGCTCTTTTACAATCTAGAGTATGAAGGTTCCTCTCTGCACTGGATGCATGAGGAGCTGGAAAAAAGACAGGTAAATATACCTCTTGATTAAGATGAAAAGGTGAGACCACTTTAGGCATAAAGTGAGGATTTGTCCTAAGGACTACCTTATCATGATGAAACCTTGTATAAGGTGGATTAGCCACTAAGGCCTGCAGTTCACTGATACGGCGAGCAGAAGTGATTGCAAGAAGGAAAATAACCTTCCAGGAAAGAAACATACCCATATAAAGACTGTAGAAGTTGATTCTGGCAATAAGCATACTGGCTTGGAAGATTTTCCTACCAAAAGCATCCAAGGTCCTGAATTCTCTTCCTGGAGGAGCAGAGGAGTGTCTTTTTGCACTCTTTATCTTTTTCATAGCTGACTCCACCACAATAGAATGGTGAGGAAGCTGTGTTTTATGAAACCCAGGACAAGGATGGACACGGTACATAGTGTCCAACCTACGAGAATGAGGAGAGATGTGAGAGGAGTTCTCCCATAAGTCAATCATGTGATCATAAAGAATCTCATGAATTGGCAAGGTGACTGCCTCCTTAGGAGCCTTAGAATAACCTAACAATATCCAATTTTTTAGCTCTAGGCTCTGATTCAGAGGTTACTGAAATAGAAGCCCTTTAGCCACTTCTCTGATGAAGTCCTTGAAAGGACAAATCCTCTGGAGGAGACCTTCTTTTTGAAGAAGGCTCTTCAGGAAGAGCTATAGACACTTCAGCAGACTCCTCCGATGCATCAGAGTCTTCGGAGGAATCAAAGTATCGACTGTCAGGGTGCTCTTCCAAAGCTCGATACGCGTATCGAGCGGAATCGACATCGGGCGTCATCGGGACCGGTACGGTACCGATGGGCATCCCTGGACAGGGAACTGCTGCAGTCGGCATCCTGGTCAATGTCGATGCAGTCGGTACCGGTACCGACACTGGTGCCGGTACCGGAGCCGATACCGACAACGGAGTTTGTTGTGGTATCAGCGACATCGCAGCTTGAATGAAGGCCGTGATAGCCTGCTGCATGGATAGAACATTCTGATCCATCGACGCCATGAATGCCTGGAATTCGGTACCGGAGGGTTGCGCCAGTACCCCAGAACAGTCTAACAGGTGATCGGTCGAGGCCGTGCCATCGATGTCAACCTGTAACCCCATAGGAGGAGCTTTGGAAGCCGGAGCTTCCCGCCGGGGTTTTTTTGCCGGTGCGGAAATCAAGCCCGGAGGCATCTCGATGCTTGGAAGGAGATCTACCCTTCGAGGACCGGCTGGATTTATGTTTGGTTACCTGAGATCCATGGGAGGAAGTAGAGGCCCTGGAAGACGTTGATGCCCACTGAAGCTGCATCAGAGGGGAAACAGCACATGGAGTTAGCTGCTCGGTTCTGTAAACCTTCGTTTAGGACATCAAGGAGCAGGACGGACAATCCAAAATGGAGTGGTCAGGACTCAAACATTTAAGACACCATTCATGGGTGTCGGTGGCAGAAATAGTACCGCTGCACTTAGTGCATTTTTTAAACCCGGAGGCTAGTTTTTCCATGAGGAAAATTTCTCGTGAGGCCTAAGGCCCAAAGAGGAAAAACACACTAAGTGAGGGAAAAAATATGTTTTGTTTTGTTTTTTTTATAAGAAAAGAAAGAAAGACCGGAGGTACCTGTCCGACATCGGAGAAGGCAGACGCGCGACCTAAGAAATAACATAAACTATAGACCTTCTTCAGCGGTGACAGGAACACGACCTGCTGGCTCCGCGGAAAAGAAGAACTGGGGAGAGGCGGTTAGGAAAGGCGGGAAGGCAGTGCGCAGGCGCTGTGGGGATGCTCCCAAAAGCTTTCCTTTTTGGGAAGCTGGGGAGCGTTCCCGCGCAGGCTCCGTCGGTACCGACGTACCATATGTGAAGACTCATTCCTGCTTGTTCCTGGAGATAACTCAGCTTCAGTCACTACCCTCTGTCATGGCAGCTATCAATTCTCCCACATGCCTCGTCCCACTGGCCATGGTGATGATGTTGGGTTTCTACTCTCTCATACATTCCTTCTGCCTCTGTCTCACTCCTTTCCATCCTTGAAGTCCCACTCCATCCACCTTTTTACTCCACTACGTCTGCGGACAGCTGTTACTTATCGCCCTCCTGACAAGTCCACCTCTACCTTTCTCACAGATTTTGACTCATGGATTGCTTTCTTTCTGGATTCATCTTCTCCCTCCCTTATTCTCGGGGATTTTAACATTCATGTTGATAACCCCTCTGACCATTATACTTTAAAACTCCTTTTCCTTACCTCCTTATTCGATCTCCAGCTTTGCTCTACAGCCCCCACTCACCGGCACAGCCTCTGCTTTGACCTTGTCTTCTTCTCTAATTGCTCACCCTCAAACTTCTGTACCTCAGTTCTTCCCTTATCTGACCATCACCTACTAAGCTTCACTTTTCATTACCTCCCTCCTCAATCTCGCTCAGTTTCCTCCAACCTCTTTAGAAATCTTCATGCCATCGACCCACTGGCTCTCTCCACTACTGTCTCATCACTTCTTTCCTTCACTATGTCATCTGAGTCTGTTGATGAGGCAGTAGCTTCTTATAACACTGCACACTCATCTGCTCTGGATGCTCTTGCTCCATCCATGACAAGTCCTGTGAGGCATACTGTATCTTAGCCCTGGCTGTGCCTTGACTACTGTGGCAAGGAGGCCTATCCGGAGTCAGGGGGAGGACAAAGAGAAGGGAATTCACCTTAGTAAAGGGCCCCCTTCCACTGAGTCAGGGTAGGAAAGCCATAAACACCTCTGGGAATCAGAAAACTTCCACATGGCCCACATTTCAGGCTCCCCCTAGTTGAACGAAGGGGAGAGGATACAGGGCCCAGAACCCCTATGGCACGGAATTCTCCAAGCTCTCAGGTGCCCGAAGTCAGGCTGATTGCCATCACCTGAGTAGGGAGGGGTTGAAGCTAGAGCCCTGGAAATATAAACCCATGCCAGAGTGTGAGAGAGAAGGAGAAGCAGGAAGCCAGGCTGACATGAGCAGAAGCACAGACCCAAGCAAGGGAAGCTTGACTGGTGCTGAGCAGAGCAGAGGAACTGAGCTTCCAGGAGGAGAGAGTGCTGTTTGGCATCTGCAGGAGAGTTTGGAGCCAGGAACAAGAGAGACTCCAAGGTTCCCCAGGAGGCTGTTAGCTGAGCACTGTGAGCAAGACAGGGAGTCAGAACCTATGCAGCCGGGAGAGCCCGAGGTGAAGCTGAATGATGAGGACACTCCCATGGACTGTTCCTTGTGCCAAGCTTTAAACCTGGGAACGTAGAGAAAGTAAGCCAGTCCAAGAAAGTCTTCCAGGAAAAAGGTACCCATATTCCACAAGCAGGGTGGCCGTGATTCCCATATGCTTGTAAAGGGGAAGTTTACGGGGACTAAGGAACAAGCCTGGAATGCTGATAAGCTTGTTAATCACCTGCTGCTGGAATGAGGACACTGGGGTAAGCTAAAGTAGCTATTAGAACAAAGCTTTCTGTTGCCCCTGAATTATATTTGTTACTTGGAAGATAACCAAGGAAGGTTTGAAGCTGAATAGAAGTTGAACTACCACAGACTTTAAATGTGATTTTGTTTTTGTGCTTTAGCCAGCAAGGCTAAGAAGGAAATGCAATATCCTTGCTGGTAAAGACTGTGTATCCTGAACTATAGAGAACCTTTAAAACAGCATTTTGTGTTTGGGTTGTTTTTGGACAATGCTCTACTTCAAAGAGTCCTGAACAAACAATTCCTGTATGTGGTATGATCGAACCATTGTGTACAAAACAAATTTCTGTCATTTGCCTTACCTCCTTGAGCCTGACTACAGCTTTCTGCCTGATGCACCCATACAGCTAATTAAGGACTACATTTCCCAGAGGGCACTGCGGGGAAATAGTTTGAAAAAGCGGATAGCAGAAAGTTCCTCTAATAACCACGCCCCTCTAAGCTAGAGGCGAGTGGTGATGGCGTGACACTACCCACCATCTACGTTCCTATGCCCACTCAACTGAGGGCATTAACTCAAATCCTGCATCCTTGCAGACTTTCTACACTTCAGATTCATGCTTGCTTCTTTCCCGTCAGCCATAGCACTCAAACAAGACTATTATGTCCACCTTACTAACTCTCTTGCTTCTGACCCTCACCGTCTCTTTACAACTCTTAATTCTCTTCTCAAGGTGCTTCCACCTCCAACCCCTCCTTCCCTTCGCTGCCCAAACTTTGGCTATTTCATGATAAAATCCACAAGATTACACTCCAGTTCCCCATGCGGTCAGCTCCATCCCCTCTTCTGCCTCTTCACTCCCAACTCTTTCCCTCAACCTCTGCACCCTGTCTTCCTTTCTAAGATCTCTGAGAAGGAAACCAGACATTTTTTTTCCTTCTCCAAACTCACTACCTCCTCCTCTGATCCTATTCTCCTAAGCTCCATCTTCTCCACTGTCATCCCTTCCATCTCTCATATTCTCAACTTATTGCTTTCCATTGCAACTGCTCCTGCAGCCTCAATTAACCCTCACTAGACCCTACTTGTCCTTCTAATTATAAACCCAACTCCCTCCACCCCTTGGTTTCTTAACTACTTGAACATGCAGTTCATCCCCCTTTGCTTTGACTTTCTCTCCTCTCAAGCCTTTCTGGATCCATTGCAACTGGCTTTTGTCCTTCAAATTCTACTGAAATGGCTCTTCCCAAAGTCTCCAGTGACCTGTTCCTGGCAAAATCCAAGGGCCTGTACTCAATCTGTAATCCTTTTTGACCTTTCTGCTGCTTTTGACATTGTTGACCACCACCTTCTCCTCAATACCTTCTCCTCACTTGGTTTTAAGAGCTCTGTACTATCCTGGTTCTCTTCTTATCTCTCCCATTGCACTTTCAGGTGTTTGTTATGGTGGATCCTCCAATACTGCCATCCCACTTTCAGTTGGTGTACCCCAAGGGTCTATCTTGGGCTCACTCCTTTTCTCTCTCTCTCTACACCCAGTCTCTTGGTGCACTCTTCTCCTCCCATGGTTTTCAGTACCATCTTTATGCTGATGACTCTCAGATCTACCTTTCTACATCTGAAATCTCTCCCGCAATCCAGGTCCGGAAATCTGTCTGTCTATCTTATTTTGCTTCCTGGAATGGTGTTTCACTAGTCTCCAGGGACTTGCTGATGACTTCCAGCCTTCTGTGAGTGTGTACGTCACTCTTGTTCCTCTCAAGAAGCACTCTGAGGATGCCTCTAGGACGCTGATGCATATCCACTCCAGCTTGAGGAACTCCTCATTCTGCCTCAATAGGTGCTCCCCACAGCACAGAAACCACTGTTTGTGCCTGTTGGCAGGCCAACCCTCCCTCCTCTGAGGTGTTCACTGCCTCCTCAGCAGGTATTTCCAGTGTGACTCTAGGGTTAGCATGCATCTGTTCCATCTCTGTCTCCTCCATTTCCTCTGTCTTCTAATGTTCCTGCAGGCTCATCTCTGTTGGATCACCCTCTGCCCTATCCATCAAGTCTCCCATCTCCTCCAGCCTCTGTATCTGCTGACTGTGCTCCATGTACTTGCTGTACATGCCTGCCCGATCCTCTCCAATTGACCATCACCTTCCTCTTGGCACTGCTGGACCTCCTCCAGTCCTGCACCAGTGTCTGCGGTGAGGGGAAAACATCAGTCTATCTGTCTAAGAATCCCTAGCCAGTCGTGATGCCGGGGAGATGTATGTTAAAGCTTACACTTCAAGGGACTCTCACTCACCTCTTTGCTGTGATGTGCTTGAGGTATCTTGATCACCAACACCACTCAGACTTGTCATCTACAATGTCCGATCAGACCTCGGTCTGCAGCCTTTGCCTTCCATTTCACCGTCCTCCATTTCTTTTTACAGTCTTCTGTATCCTGGTTATGGTGATACATGGCATTTAGTAAGGTGCATATGCCACACCACAGGCGTTCCTTGTGGTGGGCACTGTAGTTTGAGGTAAAATGACCAAATAAGATGTTATGTTTGTCCAGTACTTGGCACACTAGCAGCTCAACCTTGCTTGCTCCTGTGCTGAGGCATCTTGGGCTGTGAACAGAGGGTTTCATAGAGATAATCCTGCCTGCCACCTTGAGCGACCCCCACCCCCACAATACCTGTAGCATTCTTTCCCTCGGTGGGTCAATGCTAGCAATGCATTTCCTTACCTTGCTACTACTGTATAGCATGCCACAGCTGCTCCAGCTGACATGGCTGCTTCTGCCTGGCTGCCCTGAAATGGCACTTGAAGGCAACAATTGATTGGCGGATTCTGTAGCGCCTGAGGATGAACATATGAGGGTTAGTATCTCTGTGGCCATCTGTGACTGCACTGCACACCACTGAGGTCCATCTGTGTTTGCCTCAGCCATTCCAATGCTTTGCAAGTCCCACACAGCTGCTGGATGAGTCCTACCGCATAGGGCTGTGCCTTCGCTCGTCTACCACTGTGTTTCCCTCGCATCCCTGCAGGCCCGGCCCACTATACACATAGACTACTGCCCCCACATGACCCTTAAGTCTTGGCTGATGCCGCAGCCCTGTCTCCACAGCAGCACTTACTGGTGGAGTGTTGTGTGGATCGCATGACAGGCTGCTTGCATTTCTCAGCGGTTCCTGTAGTGGGGGGGATATTAGGCGGTAGGTCTTTTTCCTGCTATCCCTAGAGAACACCTGTTACAGGTGAGTAAATACACTTTCTCCGGGAACAAGCAGGAAGTCAATCCTCTGATATGGGACTCCCTAGCTACAGGCTACCGCAAGCCCATAGGGAAAAACCACGGTTGCCCTCAAGGGGAACCTTGAGCAGTAGCAATCGAGTCTGCAAATACAGTCGGCAGTAGGACCTGTGTGTCCAATGGAAACCAATGCTCTGGTAGCCTAAACGCAGAAGGGGTGGAGGGTAAGAGTTGTCTAGACCCTGAAAAGATTATAGAGCATGGTCTGGACGAAGGTACTGTCCTGTTGGGACTCCCTTTCTGGGCAGTAATGAGCTGCAAAGGTGTGGACTGAAGACCTGGTGGCAACCCAGCAGATGTCCAGCATCAGGACGGAGTGCAGGTTTGCTACAGAGACCACCATGCTCATAGGTGAGGGCGATGCAGTCTGCCACCCAGGTGGACAGTGTCCGTTTGGTCACCGCTTCCCCCAGCTGACTGGCATCATAGGAAACAAAAAGCTGAGAAGCTTTCCAGTGACCCTGGATACGCTGAATGTAGAAAGATAGGGCTCAGTCCAAGGTGTGAAGGACCATCTCCGCCCTGCTGGAGTGAGGCCTTGGGAAGAAGGTGGGCAGCACCACCTCCTGGTTGAGATGGAAAGGGGATACCACCTTCAGAAGGAATTTGGGGTGTGTGTGTACCATGACCCTGTACTTATAGAATCTGGTATATGGCACCTCTGCCACTAGGGTTTGGAGCTCACTGATCCTGCGAGCAGAGGTGAGTGCCACCAGGAACACGATTTTCCACAAGAGTTCTCAGGTGGAAGGTAGCCAGAGGCTCAAATGGTGGATGAGTGAGCTGCACCAATACTATGTTGAAGTCCCATTCCATCGCTGGAAGGAAGATGAAGGGGTTTCGACAGCAGAAGCCCTCTCAAGAAGTGTCACCAGAGGCTGGACTGAGAGGGGCTTGTCTTCAACTAGATGGTGATGTACTGAGATGCACTCTAACGGAGTTTGATTTGAACCTGGATTGCAAGAGATGAAGAAGGTGCTGCAACACCATTTGCACCGGACAGTTCACCTGTTGTTCCGTGCACCAGACCGAGAATCTGCACCATTTGAAGTAGTAAGCTGTCCTGGTGGAGGCCTTACGGGAGGCCAACAGGATCTCTTCCACTTCCCTTGAAAGGTTGAAAGGGGCTAGGGTCACCCTTTCAGCAACCACTCCGTCAGTGATAGGGAGCCCAGGTTGGGATGCAGGAGAGAGCCCTCCTTCTGAGACAAGAGCCCTGGGGTGCTCCCAGGTGGGATTGGAATCTCCACTGACAGCTGGAGAAGCAGCGGGAACCACAGCTGCCTGGGCCACCAGGATCAGTGAGGCTTTGTCAGAAAGAGCCTTGAAGAGTATACTGGCAATCAGTGGCGTGAGTGGGAAGGCATACATGAGACCTTCCGACCACAGAATGGGAAATGCATCTGCTGCCACCCGGGATGGGTGGAGCTTCCGGGAACAGAAGCGGGGCAACTGGTAGTTGTCCGGGCTGGCAAAGTGGTCCACCCATGGGGTCCCCCAGGGCCAGTAGAGCCGGGTGGCTACTCTGGGGTCCAGCTGCCACTCATGCGGATGGAGGACCCTGCTCAGTTTATACACCAGAGCATTGCTCTGTCCTGGTAGGTAAACCGCCCGAAGGAGTATCCCTGTTGAAATGAGTAGGAGTGGAGTGTCATCACTTCACGGCAGAGGGTGCGAGACATTGTGCCCTCCTGTTTGTTCACACAGAACATTGCCATTTGATTGACTGTTTGGATTAGCACCAGCTGGTGCCTCAGGCGGTGACAGAACAATGGGAAGGCTAGATATATTGCCCAAAGCTCCAGGAGGTTAATCTGCTGGTTGGTATTGGCTTGTGACTAGCTGTCCTGGGTGCAGAGTTCTCCCCATACCAGCATGGAGGCATCCATAGTGAGGACCCTTAGAGGGCTTAGGGTTTGGAAAGGCATCCTTGCCTGAAGGTGTTGGGGATTTTGCCACCAAGTCATAGATTCTGCCAACTGGTGGGTCACTGAGACTCTGTCTTGAAGATGATCTGTGGCCTGTGTCCACTGATCCCGAAGGCACCACTGAGCAGTCCTCATGTGCAGACGGGCATCTGGGGGTGACATGGACCATTGAGGCCATATGCCCAAGTAAGCACAGTAGAATCCGAGCTGACACAGAGGGACGGTGTTGCACATCTACGGCCAGTGCCCTCAGTTGGTCAGTTCAGTCCAGGGGGAGGAAATCCTTTGCCTGAAGAGTATCCAGCCTTGCTCTTACAAACTCCAGACATTGAGTCGGAAGAAGATGGGATTTGGGGTAGTTTATCACAAACCCCAGATGTTGCAGTACCTGGACTGCGCGTGCCATGGCCTGCTGCATCTCTGTGGCTGTAGCTCCTTTTATGAGCCAGTCGTCAAGATAGGGGAAGACAGATACCCCCTGGAGGCGGAAGAAGGCAACCACTACTGCCAGGCATTTGGTGAAGACCCCGGGGACGGAAACCAGGCCAAAAGGTAGTACCCTGTACAGGTAGTGACCACACCCCACCAAGAAGCAAAGGTACTGTTTGTGGCTGGGGTGAATGAGGATGTGGGTATAGGCATCCTTCAGATTCAAGGAACATAGCCAGTATACCTGCTGGAGGTAAGGCAGCAATGTTTCAAGGGAGAGCATCTTCAATGTCTCCTCGCCAGGAACCTATTCAGGTTGCGCAGGTCCAGGATGGGCCTTAGGCCCCCTGTTTCTTTTTGGCACAAGGAACTACCTGGAGTAGAACCCCTTGCCCCTCAGATGTTGGGATACTGGGTTCTACCACCTTGTCCAATAGAAGGCACACGAGTTCCTTCAATAGGAGATCCCAGTGAAGGGGATACCTGGGGAGCTCTCCCAGGAAGAAAGGAGGAGGTGTCTGAGTCAGATGGAGGAGGTAGTCCTTTCTGACCACCTGGAGTGCCCAGGAATTGGTGGTGATGGCTGGCCACCTTTCGGCATAGTGTGTCAGACATCCCCCTGTGGGCTGCTGTCCTCCTTGGGGTAGAGAGTCTATGCCCAAAGAGTCAAAAGCTCCCCCTTAGCTGTGCCGGACCTGAAGTCTGGGGCTTGGGAGCCTTCTGCTTACGAGGGCCTTGCCCATGTCCCTTAGCCTGCTGACCCTGCTGGGAAGATGGGGAGACCTGAAAATGTGGGTAGTTTTTGTAAGCAGCCCCTTTCCTCATATAAAAGGGCTTTTAACCTGGGCCCTTCTATTGGGGAGGGGCAGCGGTCTTGAGAGCCTGGTCCTCATCATGAACATGGTCTCCAACTTGGCAGCCTTCTCCATTATAGGTTTGCCAAAGAGGTTCTCTCCTTGGCATGGGACATCGACCAATTTGTCCTGAACCCATTGCTCGAGGTTGGAAAACTGTAGCCAAACCTGACATCGGGCTCCGATGCTCACCGCCATTACTTGAGTTGCCGACTCGAATCTATTATAGGCTGCTTGAGAGATGAATTTGGATCACTCATGGATGGCTTTGGCCAGATTCTTGAAGTGCTGCAGGGGTTCCTCGGAGAGACCAGCTCAGAACCCGGTGATTTCCTTCACCGGGTCTCTCAGGTACATGCCCATGTACAGCTGATAGGCCTGGATCCAGCCGATGAGCATCGAGCCCTGATAGCACTTTCTTCCGATGGCATCCAAGGTGCAGGCCTCCCTACCTGGGGGCACTGAGGAGTGCATCTTCTGGCTCTTTAGCCAATGCATGGCTGACTCCACCATCATGGAGTTATGCGGCAGCTGTGCCTTTTGGAATCCAGGGCTCCAACGGACCCGATACATCGAGTCGAGCTGCTTGCTCACAACCGACAATGATGCCAGTGTTTCCCACATATGGAGCATTAGCCATTCCAGGATGGGTGGAATGAGTACCATGAGCAATTCCCTCGGAAGGGCCTCTTATTGAAGGACTTCTAACTCCTCCGTCCAAGGGTCCTCCTCTGATTCCGTCAGGAACGCTAGGGCCTTTGACATATCATGCATGAAGTTGAGGAATGCCTTGTCCTCGGGCGGGGACCAATGCCGGGGCTCAGAAGGAGGAGAGTCCGAGGGGACGTCGCTTTGGCAAAGGGTATCTGGCGACTCCTCGTCCTCAGTCTCCCATTCCGAGTAGTCGGTCGAAGACTTGAGGGAAAGGCGGCCCACAGGCTCCGGGCCTGAGCCCTGCCCGTGTCCGTTGAAGGCCCCGCGGCTGGTGCCATGTGCGTCAGATGGGGAGGACCTTGGTCCTGTAGATCTGGAGCCAGATCGAGACCTCGACCAAGGATCAACTCAAGGCCGTATGGTCTCGAGGATCGGCTCGGCCTCCGGGATGTCCTCGATGTCAATGGTCCGGTGGTCTGGGCAAAGGAACCGGTGATACCAGACAACAGAAGGAAGAAGAATACCTAAGGAACCATAAAGATTATCAAAAGAACCAGGAGGCAGCAGGGAATATAGAGCTAGCTACAACCCACAGTCACAGAAGGAAAAAGAGAAGATTCAGACTATCTTACAATATTTTGATAAGACAATTTTATTTTGAATCTTTTGGCCTTTTCAGCTGAAGTACACATTTCAATAAACTTTAGGCCTGATATTGAATTGGGCAGGTTATGTGCTGGTACAGTGCATAGCTGTGCCTGCCGACCCTTAACCCCGAATATTCAATGCTACAACAAAATTACTGAATATCCGGGGTTTCCACACATGCCCCAAAGCCACCAAAGCTAACCGGGTAGTAGCGATATTGCACCGTTACCCAGTTAGCTTCCACAGGTAAAACTAGGCCAGCTTTTGCTATACCTAGTTTTACCCATCGATTGCTAACCAGGTATTGACACAAATCGCTACTACCCGGTTAGCAACAGTCTCCACCTCTGCTCCACCCTGGAACGTCCCCAGTATGCCCTGATGCTAACCGCATAGCATCGGGGCGAATAGCAGGGTTAGAAGGGGATATTCAACAGTACTAACCATGTAAATGCCGTTGAATATCCCATTTAAGGCATCTATGTGGTTTACTGGGCTGCAAACCAAGTAAATGCCTTTTGAATATCAGGCCCTTTGTGTTTATTCAGAGAGTGGCCTGGACAGTGAACTTTGTAGAGTGTCTATGTGATAAACAGAGTGGCGCAGCAAGGAGGATGAAAACAACTCTCATAGAAGTAAGGATTCACCCTACCATCCACCTTACATAGCTCCACGGATCAGAGGCCTGGACCTTTGCTCCTGTCCCATACGCTATGGCTGGTGTTCAGTTCCACAACCACCCAAGGCCATTACATAATGAAGAGAAGAGGTTAAGGATGTCTGGAGTAGAGCTTGGCCCTCACTAGGTATACAGAGAAAAGCATGTGGTCTAAAAAGCTCATCCTTCAGCACAGCAGATAATTGATATTGTCTAGAACCACAGAGAAAACAAAAATGATACAGAACCGAATATATTGACAATGTATCAACATTCCACTTTAGAAAATAATTTCCATATGTTTGAATATTAGATTGAGCACAATATACTTACTCATTATACAATGCAGACACTCCAGCAAATGGATCATTTTCACATTTGGCAAAGATAAATACGGAACTCAGTCCAAGCGATACCACTGACATGATTGCTGTAAATTTGATTTGATTTCTGCAATCCAGTTTTAGCTTGGAAACAATAAGCCCCCCAACCACCTGGCCTATTGCAGCTGCTGGAATCAATAAACCCCCTAAAGAAAAAGAATACCAGATAATTACATAAGCACTGAAGATCAAACAGCATAACATCAAGAAAAAGCACTTGTTTTTGATTTTATGACTAAAATTCTTATCCAAGAAAGACTTCCCATTTTGCATGTGAGGAAAATTCTCTACTGATTAAGACCAGTGCTTCATCAGGCTGTAGCCTTCAAAGAGAATGATCAGCAGTAGGGGAATGCTATACCCCTGATGAAGCCTGGGTTGTTAAATGATGGCCATCGTCAGGTGTTTTTGAAGCAAATTTTGAGATAAGTTAATTTTATCCAAAGATATTCTCTGGAACTCCCTCCCTCCCCAATCCATTCCATTTCTGACCTGTCAACCTTTAGGAAAGCGATAAAGACACATCTTTTCCAACTGTATTATGACCATATACCATAGATCCTGCCTGCCAGCCTTAGCTCAGACCTCCCTACTACCTACTAACCATCCTGTATATAGCTTGCCCTATTAGTACCCAAGTTGACACCCCTGTTTAATGTAAAATATTTATTGTTTATAGATTAGTATTGTTCTGTTCTTTGACACCTGTTCTATGTAAAGCATTGATATTTGTTATCTGTCAACCACGCTGATTTTGAAATAGTGCGGTACATAAAATCAAATAAATAAATAGATTTTAACTTATAGTATGCCCATATAGCATTCAAAAGATTTCAAGGACTGATACTCATAGGTCTGAAAAACACTCCATCGTCACCATTGATTGTGCTATTTATTTATTTGGTTTTATGCCACACTATTCATGATCAGCACGGTTTACAGAGAACAAGTATCAATCATTTAATAAATAGGACATAAGTTGAGACTTTTTCCCTCTTCTATAAATTTCACAGAGAGTAAGGTGGAGAGTGACTGGAAGAATTTTTTCCGTGACTTTTTTGAACTTGGTGGATGTTTTATGTGTCACTGAAGTCTGTACTTCCACATACAATGACAGTAATGAACCTCACTCCTAAGTCAGAGTATGCAGTGTATGATCTTGGTCTCTCACATTCTTGGAGGCTTATGTTTCTGATTCTTAGGAAATTTGGTCTTCTGGAGGAGTTTATCGCCCGAGTATGGACACTCTATACAAACCCCACAGCAAAAATGCTGGTAAATGGGGTGCTTTTTAGCACTTTGCTATTTGTTGTAGCATGCATCAGGGCTGTCTCCTTTCACCTTTATTGTTCAATATAGTTCTGGAACCACTGGCTCAGAGAATTAGAACATCTTTGAAGATTTGAGGGTACCACTTCTATCAGGAAGAATGCAAGATTACAGTATATGTGGATGATATTGTTCGTTTTACACCGGACACATCAAGATCAGGTCCTAAACTCATGGAGCTCATTCAGCTCTATGGGCAACTCTTAGTATATAAGCTCAATTTTTCTAAATCAGAGTTTCTGCAGATCGGTCCCCTGTGTTCTATTCTCAGGTGTCTGCCTGAATTTGAAGTTGTAGAATCTGTCTTTATTTACCTGGGAATGTGTATTCTGCCAAAATTATGCTCCCTGTTCAAACTGAATTGTCTACCAGTATTGAAAAAGGTTAAAGGGCTCTTTTACTAAAGGTCACTGTGCAGTCAGTGTGGGTTCTGGCACACATTTAGCATGCACTGAGGCCCATGGTAACCAATAGCGCAGGACCAAAACAACCCGGGCTGATTTCTGTGTTAACAGCACGTCACATGTTGGGCTGGTAAAGGGCCGGGTTAGAGGTGGAGAGTGGACGTTGTGAGCACTGTGCAGTTAGCACACAGGTACACACCACATGCTACCTGCACCTCATGGAATTAGTGCGGGTTCATCTAATGCACCCTCAATAGGTAATAGTGCACGCTGTCGTGGCATGTTAAGAGTACCATTCAGTGTGGTAACTGCCAGGAACATGCTGGCCTTGCCACTGGAAGTTAGCACACAGTGGTTGTAACTACAGCATGTTCGTTTTAGTGCTAAACACGTGTTAATTGCTAATCCCTAGTGCGCTTTGTGAAAGGACCACTAAGTTTACCTTAGAACATTGGTCAAGGTTGCTTCTATCACTACTGGGTGGGTTTCATGTCCTTGAAATGATTACTAAGAACCCAATGTTCAACACCGGTGGCTAGCACTGCTAACACGGCTAGCCACTAGCGCTGAAATCTAAACCTGGATATTCAATGCGGAGTAATATGTGGCCCTGGCATTGAAGATCTGGGTTAGCAGCATTTGCTGCTCACTGACCGGGCAGCAGCGGCATTGAATCACTGCCAGTTAGTGATATGTGGCGAACGTTAGGCCAGAGTTTCATACACCTGGGATTTGCTGCATATCGCTAACCAGGTAGCAGCTCAATATTGCCACTGCCTGGTTAGCGATGGATGCTGCCTTCACTCCACTCCACCCCAAAACTCCCCTGACATATCCCAATGCTAAACAGTTAGCATCGAGGGGTGTAGAGGCAGCACCCAGGGCTATTCAGCAGCACCAACTGTGTTAGTGTCGCTGAATATCCCGCTTGGTGGCATTTATACGGTTTGAAGGTTTGCAAATCATGAAAATGCCTTTGAATATTGGGTCTTAAGCTTTTATATCTTTACAATACCTTCCATGCAATGTATCTTTTGCCTTTTTAAGACTTTAATGGCCTCTTTTCCTCGTATGTGTAGAATAAAAGGCTGCTGCATGTTAGGTTGAAGACTCTTCAGTTGCCAGGGGCGGCAGGGGCTGGAGCTCCCCAGCCTTTGTTATTATTACTTGGTCTCCAAGCTGACATGTCTCGGGATGGCTATGATTAGTCATTCACTATCTCTCAGCAGACGTACTCCAAAATGTTATAACAAGGGACATCAGCAATAGACCAAGAAGAACTAACAACAACAACATGATCGGCACACCTGCAGGCTAACACAAAACCAAACAAACAACTTCAAAAAGAGCACCATCACTACTGGCATCCACATTATGGAACTCCCTCCCAATGAGCCTGAGAGCTTTAGATGACCTCACAGACTTCCGTAAAGACCTCAAAAAATTGTTATTTATAGAAACCTATGAGCATTCAGGCAACATCCCCTACCCAAACAGTAACACTACTATCTCCGCCAACTAAACACACACCCATCCTATCCACACACACAAATCTATCATACCACATTATTAAATACCTTTATGTTAAATGTTACCTCACTTGTACTGTCTAAATACTGTTAAGTAACTGTAATGTCTAAATGTTTACACGTACCCTAATGTAAGATGTAACCCTCCAATTGTGATGTGACGTGACCACCTTGATTGAAGGAAAAGGTGGCATACAAATCTGTCTAAATAAATAAATCCTCAACATGGCTGGAAAGAACTGTTTGGCAGACTTTCTTACCTATAGTGCAATGTCACACACCAAGAAGGGTCAGTAGGAGGAGCACATGCATTTCTCATACATTCGGAGTGTGGAGACGGTTGGCTAAGGAACTTCACTCTTCCTGGGAGGAGTTTTTTCCTATCACCTTTTTGATGGGCAATGCAGGTTTAGCTGCAGTCACTTTTCCCCCTGATATTCAATATTGGGTGGGGCGGGGCTACAGTTTTCAGGTCAGCTTTGGAAGGATACCTTGTTTAAAACATTTGAGGAAGTACAGGCTGAATACTATAATCCTGCGTATGCACAAGATTTGTATATGCAGTTGAGAAAAGATTTTCGGGGGGGGGGGGGAAGGGATGACTCCCAACAGAGCTTACAGTCTAGGAATGGCCTTGAGAAAATACTTACACATCCATTCAACTGATTTCTAGGCTGTACACATTTTTGTCAGTGGGAGCAAAAGAAGTAGAGACTGATGCTAGGCTGGCGGATCATTAGAAATGGGATCTCCAGAGAAAATTGGGATGAGGTCGACTGGCAACAAATTTGGGTTCAGTACCCTATGCACTTTTCCAGGTTTAGCTTTACAAATCCAAGTCATTGAATGGACTGTGGTATACCAGAAGTCTACATGCAATATGGTAGACTTGTTCATTGGGTAGGCTGTTTTGGGACACAGTGCACAATGAGAATCAGGCCATTACCATAAGAACATAAGAACTGCCATACTGGGTCAGACCAAGGTCCATCAAGTCCAGTATCCTGTTTCCAACAGTGGCCAATCTAGGTCATACATACCTAGCAGTTTCCCCAAAAGGCACAGGTTCCACAAAGCTTATTTGGGGTCAAACAGTGATATCCTGGGTCCCTTTTAATAATGGTTTATGGACCTTTCCTCCAGGAACTTGTCCAAACCTTTTTTAAACCCAGCTACACTAACAGCTTTTACTACATCCTCCGGTAACAAATTCCAGAGTTTGATTACACGTTGAGTGAAAAATATTTTCTCTAGTCTTAAATAGTTTACCCTGTAGCTTCATTGCATGCCCCTTAGTCTTTCTATATTCTGATGATGTAAACAATCGATCTACATTTACCCATTTACCAGTATACAGATTCAGTTTTACCCAATGTTATGCTTGCTTGGTAAATGGGATGATTCTGTTTTTGTTGAACACAGAGAGCGCTCATCTAACACTGTCTCCATGCAGTGTGGTTACCTACTACCACTCATTGGACACATTCTCCTGGTGTACAGCACTGACAGAGGAAGACGATGGAAACTGCCCCGCTAGAAAGGTTTACCTGTCTGCTACACGGGAAGAAAGAATTTTATGAAGCAGTGTGGACAAATCACTTGGCCTGGTGAAGATCTAGGAATCTTCAATAATAAAATCTTGGTTGCCTCTTTATGTATTAATCTCTCAATATGTCATAAGAGCTATGCAGAAAGTTTTGTTAGCAGCCACAGTTGATCTGTACTTCTGTGCTTGTCACCCCTCTATCCTGTTTCTAAATAAAAAGTGATAAAAATTATAAGGGGAAACACAGGGGGACTGCTCAGATTATACTTATTTTTGAGAAGCAATGGAAAGCAATGTTACTTACCTGTAACAAGTGTTTTCCATAGACAGCAGGATTGATAAGGCATACAAGAGGGTGGCATCATTCGAAGGCACCAAGATGGAACTGTTCTCCCACAGCACCTCAGTTCATTTCACAGCTCAATAGAGGCAACCCTCAGGGAAGTAGGAGGGATTGGATTCCTTACCAATCCTGCATGCTACAGAAAACATCCATTACAGGGGAGCAATATTTATTTTTCCACTAACAAGCAGAATTAAGTGAGGCACACAAATGGGTGACTCCTAAGCTTAGGGCGGCTCATGCTGTATCTATTTACTTTAGTCCTTAGAGCAGCCCGCAGAGTTAGCCAGGTGGAAGGGTGAAAGGTACTGTCTCTTTCTGAGGACTGGCCCAAACAGTAATGTGCACAGGAAGCATGTTGCTATGTCTGTATGATGCCTGTATATAGGGCTGCAGGAATGCGTGGAGAGTGGGTAGGTGTGCAGTGGTATGTGTGTATGTTGGGGAAGCATGTGTGGAGAGTGTGTGGGGCATGTGTTGGCTCACTGGGAGAATGGAAAATGGGCTTTGTTAATAGTGGCGATGTCAGAAGATATGTGCATGTGTGTATGGTTGGATGTGGCGGTCAGAGCACACAGTAAGTGTGTGGAAATGTGTGTCAAGAGTATTTCCTGTGAGTTTGGGTTTGTGTGGGGTGTGCTGGAGGTCTGGGGAAGGTGGGGATATGGGGTAAGTTTATTGTATATTGTACAAAATTTGATTGCCTCTACAATCAGTCCGAAGCGTGAGGGTGGGGACATGTAAGGGTGCATGTGTGGAGTGTGCAGGAATAGTGGGAGTAGTGTGTAATAGAAGTGTGTGGGTGATGGCTTTGAAAGTGCCTTTTGGCACCATCCTTCCCCAGCAGCTTACTTGATTTCCCTGCCTCTATCTGCCTCTGTTGTCAGGGTAGAAGGCTTTTGGAATGGAGTGGTGATTAGCATTCTAGAGTTTTAAATAGTTTTCCACAGAAAGCAATGCGAATATTTGGGGGGGGGGGGGGCCTTTTTTCTAAATTTGGTGAATTTCCATTCTTTTGGGAGAGCTATTGAGCCAACAGAAGGACAGACAGACATGGATATCTTTCCTAGTTTTCTAATATTCCTGTTGTTGGAAAGCAGAAGAGGATGCATTTAGGAAAGGACTAACATAGATCCAGTCAAGAATCTTTCACTTGAATTTCTCAGTAAGGAAAATAAGTTTTGTCCTAAAAGAAACTAGTGTCATTTGAGATACCAGAGAAATGGTCATTTTATTTAAGAGATAATAAAGAGCAAACTTACCTCCCAAAGTGGCTGAAAAGCTGGAGCTTTGAGAAAACTGATTTTCAATGAACTTTGGCAAAAATGTAGCAAAGCCAGTGGTAATTAACCCATCAGCACAACTGGCTACTGTCAGAGACATGAATACGGGATTCTTCACCAATAGCTGTCATGGAAAGATAACATTCAATGTCGATTTATACAGAATTGACACAAACTTTAAGTAATACTATACACAGTAACTTCACAGTAATGTCTTACAATAAACCATAAGAAACAAGACTGATCTATTTTTAGCCAATGCATTTTGGAAAGGATGTGCTGAAGAACTCTCGACAGTTGTGTTCAGACTTGAATTATAAACCCCTACCAGCCCCAGAGAGCTCCATTATTCCCATGGCAATTTACTTGTTGTTTCCCCTCTACTACATTTAGTTACTACTATCAAAAAACTCCACTTCCCCTCCACTTCCCCCTTACCCTAAAACACCCTAGCTCAAAAAAGAAGGAGGCAACAAATCCCCAAAGCACATAAAAATCCCTCAAGGCTGCGCTCAAGCAAAATATACAAATGGCTATTATGAATCTCGGAGAAGTACTTAACCTTAACAAAAGGAAATGGGATAAGAAGTCTCAGACCAGGGCTAACGGCTACACAAATGCGACTACAAAGCCGCTTATGTCAGCTCATTAGTAAACCCCCTTCAGCAAATCTTTCATAGGCTTCAAAAGTGTGGTACCATTTTTATACAATTTTTAGATGCATTTAAATCAACTGAATAAACCTCCACCAACACTTAGCTTTTAACGACATTCCATGTACTCGCCGGGCTCTCAAAAATCCCACCAGCTGTTAAAATGAAATCTGAAGTCGACTCAAGTTTCGCCCACTCTTAAATAGGCTGTGTCAGGACATGCCAGATGGAAAAAATACTGGCTGAAAGCTCAGGCTATTTAAATGGAAGACTGATAGCACATTTAGAGCACGTGTGTAGTATGGCCTCCACTCATGGTGTAAATTCCACAATTTGAGAATGGGGTCCAGGCAAAAATGGAACCCACACAGCAGCAGCGTAAGCAGTGTGGCAAACTTTTTTATCATATTTACCATACTGCTCTGCTCTTCTAAGTTCATCGTGGGCCCATCGACTGTTCCTCACCAGGCCAAAGTCTCACAATAAATCCACACCGTGAGACTTCGACCCAGCTGGGAACAGCTGCCAGGCCCGCGGCGAACACAGAAGAGCCGAAAATCGCGACAAACACAATAAAGTTTGCCACCACATGGGGGGAGGCCCACTGCACAAAGGGGGGGGGTCCTCATGGAGGAGGTTTACCACCACCATGAGAAGGGGGGCCCTCAGGAAAATTTTGATTGGGGCCCTTCATTATGACTTATACCACTGCCTCTATTCTTTGGAATGCATTTCTCCCTGATCCGAGGTCAGTACTCTCAACCAATTTAAAACAAATCTTTGGACACAAGGGGGGTACTTTTTAGAAGCCCTATTTGGGATCTGGGCATCCGAAAATGAACATAGAGACATCCAAAGCACAGAGACTGTCTCCAGAGCCACTGTAGAAGCCAGTGAGGTATGGCCAGGGTATTCCCAGGATCCTAGATGTCTCCACCCGAACACAGAAAAACATCATGGACATCCGCATCATGTCTAACTTTAGACCTGCTCCGAAGCATAAATAGCAACGAACAAGCATCAGAATAATGCTTGTTTTAGCTGAAAAAACATTCAGAGGATATAGAGAAGAAAGTACTCTATCATCCCCAATACTCAGCACAATCTCAACTATAGCAGCAGCAGGATTTGAACCCTGACTGTCCTGACCTAACCCACTACTCTAACCATTATCAGGGCCATACCAAGGGCTGTGTAAGTGGTGCGGCCGCACAGGGTACAAGCACAGAAAGGGGCACTGATATCATCACTGGGCTTTCAGGAAGCTCATAAGGAGTGAGTGAGGATGAGCGTGGTTGGGTGGAGGAGGGGCACCAGATTCTTTTGTCGTACAGAGCGCATTTCTTGCTTGGAATGGCCCTGACCATTATGATACCCAAGACATCTGGGGTCTGAAATATGGTTCTGGGGAATGTCTAATTAGATGCCCCTACAGACGTCCCTATCGAGCATGTCCAGGTTTGTGAAATCACGTCTGCACCAGAACGTGCCTGCATTTCTTCAGACGTACTGGCTTAGACGTCCCAGACTGCACTTGGGTGGATCTTCTAATATTCCTCTCTGGGTGGTGTGGCAGCTCTAATATATTCTGCTTTCTCTTTATTTTGTCTTTTTCTATTATTTTTTATTTTCTTTATCATTTTTAGCATATGTTGGTATTTTATGAAAGGAGATTTATCAAATATGCAATTAAAGTATAGTAAAGTAAAGAGATGAAATCCTTTATTCTGATTAGTTAATTTTGCCCATCAGCCCAAAAGGCTCTTTGGCAATTTCCACTTACCAGTCTACCCATTTACACACTGAAAATCAAAGGCTATGGTCTTTGTTTTTCTGTTTTTGGAAACAATAGGTATGAAATATTCCAACTAAGATGGTTTACTCCCTGGAAAATCTTTAAGAGCAGGTGCTAACATCCACACTTGGAAAACTCTCACACCTTCTCAAGTTCAAAGACTATATTTATTTTTGCCAAAAAATCCTAAATAGGATTGGAAAATTTCAGATTTGCTTTTACCTCTTCAACTTTCCAAAAGTGAAAGGGGAAAAGCCTACAGAACCCTAACCACTGGCTGCCTGCTTCTGATTTCAGAGAGAGAAAAAAACAAGACCTTTCCTTGAACTGCAATATCAAAGGACTTCTGTGAGCATAATCTATTCTGCAAACTTACCAATGGACCTTTCTTTATGAAGTGATGACAACTCCTTACTTCTTGTCACTTCAGGTGCAGACATGATTTCATAAACCTGGACATGCTCGATAGGGATGTCTGTAGAGGCATCTAATTAGACATCACCAGAAAGCATAGTTACTCACTTGTAACAGGTGATCTTCGGGAACAGAAGGAATTTAGTCTTCACATATGGGTATCGTCAGTACCAACGGAGCCTGTGCAGGAACGCTCCCCAGCGTCCAATAGAAACATAGAAACACAGAAACATGATGACAGAAAAAGACCACAAGGCCCATCTAGTCTGTCCTTCCATAACAACAACTACAACAGTCCACTTTCTACCTTTAGAGATCCTCTGTGTTGGTCCCATGCTTTTTTGAATTCAGTTACTGTCCTCATCTCTACCACCTCCACTGGGAGACTATTCCACGGATCCACTACTCTTTCCGTAAAGAAATATTTCCGCATATCACTCCTGAATCTATCTCCCTTCACCCTCATCCCATGTCCCCTCGTAGCAGAACTTGCTTTCAATTGAAAGAGGCTCTCTCCCTGAACATTTATGCCACGGAGGTATTTAAACATCTCAATCATATCACCTCTATCCCGCCTTTCCTCTAAGGTGTACATATTAAGATCCTTAAGTCTGTCCTCATATGCTTTATAATGAAGCCCATTAATCATTTTAGTAGCCACCCTCTGCACCGACTCCATCCTGTTCACATCCTTTTGAAGGTGCGGTCTCCAGAATTGCACACCATACTCCAAATGAGGGTCACACCAAAGACTTATACAGAGGCATTATCACCTCCTTTTTTCTGCTAGCCATTCCTCTCCGTATGCACCCAAGCATCCTTCTAGCTTTTGCCGTCGCCTTTTCTACCTGTTTAGCTACTTTAAGATCATCAGACACAACCACGCCTAGGTCCCGCTCTTCTTTAGTGGACAAAAGTACTTCACCTCCTATACTGTATTGCTCCCTTGGATTGCTGCAGCCCAAATGCATGACCTTACATTTTTTAACATTAAATCCCAGCTGCCAAATTCTAGACCATTCTTCAAGCTTAGCTAGATCCCTCCTCATGTTATCTACACCTTCCTGGGTGTCTACTCTATTACAGATTTTGGTATCATCCGCAAAGAGGCAAACCTTACCCGACAGCCCTTCGCTATATCACTAACAAAGATGTTAAAAAGAATCGGACCAAGGACAGATCCCTGGGGCACACCACTGGTAACATCCTTCTCTTCAGAGTGAGCTCCATTTACTTGTACTCTTTGTCGCCTCCCACCCAACCAATTTCTAACCCAAGCAGTAACTTTAGGGTCCATCCCTAGGGTGCTCAGTTTGTTTATAAGTCGCCTGTGAGGAACAGTGTCAAAGGCTTTACTGAAATCTAAATACACCACATCTAGAGCTCTCCCTCGGTCCAACTCCCTGGTCACCCAGTCAAAGAAATCGATTAGATTTGTCTGACAAGACCTGCCTCTGGTGAATCCATGCTGCCTCGGATCCTGTAATCCGCCGGACTCCAGAAACCTCACTATTTTCTCTTTCAGCAGCGTTTCCAATAATTTACTCACCACTGAAGTTAAACTAACCGGCCTGTAGTTTTCAACCACATCCTTACTTCCGCTTTTGTGTAAAGGCACCACATGAGCCTCTCTCCAGTCCTTTGGCACCACTCCCGACTCCAATGAGGCATTGAAAAGGTCAATCAGTGGAGTTGCTAGAACGTCCCCAGGTTCCCTCAGTATTCTAGGGTGTATCCCATCCGGTCCCATCGCTTTGTCTACTTTAAGTTGAGCTAGTTTCTCACGAACACAGTCTTCTGAAAATTGTTCAAGATGTCCCTCGCTTCTGTTCTTATTTGTGGGTGTTTTCTGAGGTCCTACTCCTGGTTCTTCATCTGTGAACACAGAACAAAAATATTTGTTAAGCAATTCCGCTTTATCCTTATAAGCTTCTACATATTCCCCCCCTGCACCCTTGAGTCTGACAATACCACTTTTGCCCTTCCTCTTCTCACTAATATATCTGAAAAATGTCTTATCCCCCCATTTTATTGCATTGGCTATTTCCTCCTCCTTTTGAATCTTTGCCTTCTTGACTACTTTGCTAGCTTCTCTAAGTTTTTCCAAATACAGATGCCTGTCTTCCTCTCTCTGTGATCTCTTGTATTTCATGAAGGCCTCCCTCTTTTTCTTCACTTTTTTCAGCTACTTCCTTCGAAAACCATAGCGGTCTCCTGTTCCTTTTGCCTTTATTTACCATTTTAACAAAAAGGTTGGTTGCCTTTAAAATACCCCCTTTCAGTTTTGCCCACTGTTTTTCTACATCCCCCAGCTGTTCCCATCCCACTAACGACTCCCTGAGGTATTGGCCCATCTTTGCAAAGTTAGTCTTCCTAAAGTCTAAGATCTTCACCTTGGAATGGATTCTAACAGCCCTAGTCCTAATACTGAACCACACCATCTGGTGGTCACTGGATGCAAAATGATCTCCCACTACAACATCAGAAACACTCTCACCATTGGTAAGCACCAAGTCCAGTATGGCCCCTTCACGTGTGGGGTCTGTTTACCAATTGCCTGAATAGTTCTCCCTGTAGAGAATCCAGGATCTCCTTACTTCTAGATGATACTGCAGCAGGAATGTGCCAATCAACATCTGGCATATTGAAATCTCCTATCAGTAGCAGTTCCCCTTTCCTAGCAATGCTGCGTATGTCTTCAATTAATTCTCTGTCCACCTCTTCCTCTTGTGAGGGAGGTCTGTATATCACACCAATGCAAATAGATTTCTCTTTCCCTCTTTCTAGTTTAACCCACAATGCCTCCTCTCTCCCTTTTAAGCTCTGTAATTCCAAAGCTTTAATAGTAGTTTTTACATATAGTGCCACTCCTCCTCCCCTTCTTCCTACCCTGTCCTTTCTGAATAAAGTATAGCCAGGTATAGTTACATCCCAGTCATGGTTTTCTGTGAACCATGTTTCTGTAACTGCCACTAAATCCAAGTCAGCCACTCCCACCAAAGCTTCAACTTCAGGGATCTTATTTCCCATGCTATGGGCATTAATACACACTGCTTTCCATGTGTTACCCCTGTTACCCATTTCCATAAAGGTATTTAATGTATCACCTACCTGGGGGCTTTCACTTACCTGGGGGCTTTCTTCACCCATCCCCAACGAATCTAGTTTAAAGCCCTCTTCAGTAGATTAGCCAGTCTACTACCAAAGATGCGTTGACCTTTCTTGGACAGATGGATGCCATCTCTGCTCTGCAACCCTTGGAACAGCATCCCATGGTCTAGGAAACCAAAACGCTCTCGAAGACACCATCCACGCAGCCATGCATTCATCTCCAGGATGCGAGCCTCTCTGCCTTGGCCTTTACCCTCAACAGGGAGGATTGAAGAGAACACCACCTGTGCACCTACCTGCTTCACCCTCTGTCCCAGAGCCATGAAGTCACTTTTGATACGTTCTGAGGTATACCTGGTAGTATCATTTGTTCCAACATGGATTAGCAACATTGGGTAATAGTCAGTGGGCTTGATGAGTCTCGGCAAACTCTCCGTAACATCTTGGATCTTGGCACCAGGCAGACAGCACACCTCTCTGGACATC
The DNA here is from genome assembly GCA_033557465.1 of Ichthyophis bannanicus. Classification (NCBI taxonomy): domain Eukaryota; kingdom Metazoa; phylum Chordata; class Amphibia; order Gymnophiona; family Ichthyophiidae; genus Ichthyophis; species Ichthyophis bannanicus. The sequence continues at coordinate 418,860,188 of CM066032.1, forward strand.
AAGTCTGGTCGGCAGATGGACGCCTCAGTACCCCTCAGAAGAGAGTCTCCAACAACCACTACCCTTCGTTTCCTTCTGGTCACTGATTCCGCAACTATGGGGTACTTGAACTCTGGTTCTTCCCTTTCCAGGGCTGCTTTCACCTCCTCCACTTCCAGGGCTGCATAATGGTTCTTCAATTCAAGGGCTGGAGAAGTTGGATTGGTGATTTTGCAGGCTGTGGTGACTGTTGTCCAACCATCGACATTCTGTTGGCACCCAGCTTCTCCTGTGCTGAAGAGCCTGGTTGCTGCAAGAAGCATCTCATCAATGTACTTCTCACTGTCTTGAATGCTCCTCAGCCTCGCCACCTCCTCTCTGAGTTCCTCCACTTGTTTCCTCAGAGCTTCAGCATGCAGGCACCCTGCACATGGAACCGGTTCTTCAACTGGCATTAGGACCTCTGTCTGGACCGAGGCAGAAGCTGTAACGGGGGCAACAGCTTTAGCAATACGATTTTTCCCAGCCATTGTTCTGTTTGTGGAGCTTAGGTATCTGTTAAAGCAAAAGAGAGAGATCTACCAAGTACCAGCTGGTTTCGCAGCTGTCCTTTCAGAGAAAAAAGCAGTTAAATCTCTTTAATTATATTCAATATGTGCTGGTCCAATTCACTGTGATTTGCTAAAGGGGGAGGTGCCCTATAAAGCAAGACTGCTCACTAGGGGTGGATGGGAGCCGGGGTGGGTAGGGAGGGAACTAACACCTGATTAGGTGTTAGCAGTTTCTGAATCTGAGGAGGTTACAGAGTTCAGCAACCTACTGTGCTCCAGTAAAGTTCCCCTAAAACAGCAAAAATGTAAGTAACCTTGCTTTTAAAAAGTATACACAAAACCCTTTTAAGAGTTCCCAGTCAGAGAGCTAGCAATTTAATAAAAAAAAAAAACCAAACAAAGAAACCCTCAAATCCTTACTTACTGTTTGATGTGTGGAGCCCTGGTTAGGAAAGCCTCAAAAGGGCAGGGCACAGGAGCCTTTTATGCAGGCTTCAACTGCACTCAGGAAACAGGCCCACTAACACCTGATTAGGTGTTAGCAGTTTCTGAATCTGAGGAGGTTACAGAGTTCAGCAACCTATAGGAAAGCTTTTGGGAGCATCCCACAGCGCCTGCGTACTGCCTTCCCACCTTTCCCAACTGTCCCTCTCCAGTTGAGTTTAAAGCTGAGACAAAAGAGAGAGGGAAAGAGAGAGAGAGAGATACAACTCCTAGGGGAGGTGGGTGGATTGTGAAGACTAAATTCCTGCTGCTCCCAGAGATCATCTATTACAGGTGAGTAAGCACATTTACTTACCTGTAACAGGTGATCTCTGGGAACAGCAGGAATAAGTCTACACATATGGGTATCGTCGGTACCGACGGAGCCTGCGCGGGAACGCTCCCCAGCGTCCAATAGGAAAGCTTTTGGGAGCATCCCACAGCGCCTGCTTGCTGCCTTCCCACCTTTCCCAACCGCCTCTCTCCAGTTTGAGTTTTAAAGCTGAGACAAAGAGAGAGAGAGAGGGAAGGAAAGATAGATAGAGAGATACAACTCCTAGGGGAGGTAGGTGGGTTGTGAAGACTTATTCCTGCTGTTCCCAGAGATCACCTGTTACAGGTAAGTAACTGTGCTATCTCCAGGAACAAGCAGTAATGAGCTTCACATATGGGGACTCCCTAGCTGCAGATGCCAGGGAGAGACCCCAGATTTGTGTGTCCTTGAAAAGGGCTCCACCTCCCCCCATGGATCTCTGGCATCCAACCAGGGTAGGTGGGTAGGAGTTGATTAGGAATGGAACAGGTGTTTGAGAAACAGCCTGACCAAATGAGGCATCCCGGCGGGAGTCCTTGTCCAAACAGTAATGGGCTGTGAAGTGTCACGCCCTCCTCCCCCGTATAGGCGGTTGCCTGGAAGAGGGGGGACGTGACCACAAATTTATAGATCCTTGTAAGTGCTGATGTCCGGGTTCTGTGAGTTGTGGGCCAAGACACGAACAGCCAAGGTTAATTGGGGTAACAATAACTTTATTGTTAGCACAGGAATTTTGTATCTACTAACCCTAATAACAGAAACAAAATGTGGATACCTTTTCCAACCAAATAAAGTCAAAGATGTAACAAAGTCCACCTGATACTTCTCAGGGTTGTCAGTTCCAAACAAGTTATCCAAACTTCTCTCCAGCTCTGAACAAGGTCTGTTCTTCACACTAGAAGCTTTACTTTCATGTAACAACTTTACTTTGCAGATAACTCAATAGCCTTGCATTTGCTTTCCACAGTTGCTTAATGAGGTTGAGTTTTACACTTAGGCAGTACGCTGCCTCTCCCCGTGTAAAAGCTCAATTGCATGAAGTTGGACTTCTCCAGCACTTATCACTTGCACAAAGTTATACAGCTTTCACTCCTTATGACAGTAAGCACACTCTGTCTCCATATCAGAATAACTGCTATCTATTACAGCTGTCTCAGTCTGCATTGGTTCTACTTCTGAGTCTGATAGGTCCTGGTTATAGTCAGGGTTCTGCAGAGTAACTGGCTTCCACTGCTCTAGTAAGCTTTTAAGCTGTTTCCATTTAGAATCCTTTTTACTTCTTGGTATATGTGAGGAATTAAAATTACCAGCTTCCTTTAAAACTGAATTAATGGAAAAAGGGCTCACCTTTCTTCTGGTATATCTGGCTTTCCCAGTTTGGTTAAAAGGCAAGTATTTGTCCTGATACTGCTTCACTATCTCCCGGGTGGCAAACTGCTCAGCAGGGTCTGGCTCTAACCTCCGTCTCCGTAGCACACAATCAGCTATTTGCTTATGAGCAGCTGGGCTATTCTCAGAGCTTGAGCTAGAGACACGCTGCCTGCCCTGGGAACGTTTCTGCAGCTTTTCACCTGGAACTTTACTCCAGCCTAATCTCCCACCTGTAACCACAGCTTCCAGAGAAGACTCCGGGGAAGAACTCCTGTCTCTCCTGGGTAAGGTTTCCAGCCTCTCCCCTCGAGGTTTAAAGTTACTTCTGACCTGCTTCTCTCGGCTGCTTGGCCCGTGGTAATTCCTCTCCTTTACAGGAAGCTTTCTCAGACGCTTTTCCAGAGACCTTTCTTTCTCTAAGCAGTCTTGCTGGCAACTCCCCAAGCACCGTGTGCTACCTTGGTAATGGTTGCTCCTTCCTTTGCTTCCTCGGTTCCTCAGGTCTCCCTCTGGATCTGAATCCGAACCAGAACCTGAGCCAGAGTCCAAAACTCTGTCTCTATTCTCCTTCCTCTTTTCTCTATCTGAATCTCCTTCCTGGTTAAGAGCATGGGGCTGCCCTATCCGCTTTGACTCAGCCCCCTTACCTCTTACGTCAGCTCCCGGGGTTGTCATGGAGCTGGGGTGTGGCTCTCTCACTGACTTTCTATGCAGAGAGTTTCTCTGGGCTGAAGCTTTAACCCTTTCCCTGCCTGTATTGCTGTCTGCTTTTGGGGAAAGAAGCTGTTTTAAACCCCTATTTCTGGTGTTTAAGCCCTCTGCATCATCACAGAAGGTATGAACTGAGGCCCAGGTGGCCGCTCGACAGATTTGGTCGATGGACACAGAGTTTAGGTGAGCCATTGAGGCTGCCATGGCCCTCACATTGTGAGCTGTGACATGGCCTTCCAGAGAAAGGTTCCTACTCTGGAAGGCGAAAGAAATACACTGAGCAATCCAGTTGGACAGTGTTCTCTTAGAAAATGGAAGTCCTAAATGGGAAGGATCAAAAGCAACAAAGAGTTGAGAAGACTCTCTATGTTGCTGTGTTCTTTGTAAGTAAAAGGCGAGAGCTCTTTTACAATCCAAAGTATGAAGATTCCTCTCTGCACTTGATGCATGAGGTCCTGGAAAAAAGACAGGTAAGTATACCTCCTGGTTCAGATGAAAAGGCAAGACCACTTTGGGCATAAAGTGTGGATTGGTCCTAACGACTACCTTATCATGATGGAACCTTGTATAAGGAGGATTAGCCACCAAGGCTTGCAACTCACTGATGCAACACGCTGAGGTGACTACAATGAGAAAGATAACCTTCCAAGAAAGAAATTTCAAGGAGGTGGTGGCTAAAGGTTCAAAGGGTGGCTTCATAAGCTGGCCAAGAACCAGATTTAAGTCCCATGCCACTGGAGGTGGTCTAATGGGAGGTTTAGTTAAAAGAAGGCCTCTCATGAATCTTTCTATAAGAGGATGAGAGGAAACAGGCTGTCTATTGAGAGGCTTGAGGGACGCTGCAATAGCACTCAAATGGACTCTTACCGAATTTGTTTTGAGGCCTGCATGGGAAAGATGCAGAAGATACTCTAGTAAAGAATTCAAAGGTATTGCAAGAGGGTTAAGACCCTTCTCTGAACACCAAATGGTAAATCTTTTCCATTTGAAAGCACAGGAACGTCTAGTGGAAGGCTTTCTAGAAGCATGAATAATATCTCTGACTTGCTGAGAGAGATGGAAAACTTGAAGGTCTAGGCCTTCAGCAACCAGGCCCTGAGATGGAGAAACTGGGGGTTTGGGTGCCACAACATTCCGTCTTCCTGGGAGAGAAGATATGGAGCAGAGCCCAACTCCAGGGACGGAGCTTGAGAGAGATGCAGAAGTAGAGGGTACCACACTTGGCATGGCCAATGTGGTGCTATGAGGATCATAGAACATCAGGCTCTCTGAAGCTTGAACAGTGTTTTGGGAATTAGGGGAATGGGCGGAAAGGCATAAAGGAAGTCTTGACCCTAGTGAAGGAGGAAGGCATCCTTGGCCTGAACTCCCTGACACGGAATCCTGGAACAGAACCAGGGAAGTTTGGCATTCCACGGACTTGCAAATAGGTCTATGTCCGGGGTTCCCCAAATTCGAAAAATCCTGGCTACCTGGTCCCTGTGGAGGGATCATTCGTGTGGAAGCAGAACTCGACTGAGTCTGTCTGCCCAAGAGTTTTAAACGCCTGGAAGATATACTGCCATAAGATGAATCTGATGCTCTCTGGCGAAGGCCCACAGTCGCAAAGCTTCGTTGCAAAGCGAAAGAGAGCCAGTCCCTCCCTGCTTGTTTACATAGAACATGGCTACTTGATTGTCTGTGTGGATGAGGACTGTCCTGTAGCTGAGCAGGGAGTGGAACACTCTGAGAGCTAAGAAAATTGCTCTGAGTTCCAAGGTATTTATGTGTAGTGAAGTCTCCTGTGGAGACCAGATGCCCTGGGTGGAGAGATCTTGCAGATGAGCTCCCCAACCCATTGGAGCTGGCATCTGTTGTAAGGGTTGCTTGGGGAAGTGACTGTTGAAAAGGGGACCCCAGCAACAGGTTTTGAGAGGACTTCCACCACTGCAGAGACCAAAAAAGGCGACTGGAGTTTGCTATTTTGTCTGACAGGCAACCTGATGCCTGAGTCCATTGGGTGGACAAAGTCCATTGAGCTGCCCTCATGTGAAGGTGAGCATATGGAACCACATGCACAGTGGATGCCATGTGGCCTAAGAGTTGTAACATTTCTCGAGCAGTTAAAAGGGGCTTTAACTGTATTTGGGAGGCTAACTGCACCAAGCGTAGGCAACGGGCCTGAGGAAGATAGGCCCTTGCAGTTGTGGTATCCAACAAAGCCCCTATAAACTCGAGGGACTGAGTAGGGGTGAGACTGGATTTTGGGATGTTTATTACTAGTCCCAAATACTGAAGGACACGCATTGTGCAGGTTAGACAAGTCTTGGCCTCTGCTTGAGATGGAGCTCGAATGAGCCAGTCATCCAGATATGGGAAGACGAATATTCCTAGAGTGCGTAGAAATGCTGCTACTACTGCCATGCATTTCGTGAACATCCTTGGTGCAGAGGCCAGACCAAAAGGAAGCACCCTGTACTGGTAGTGCTTTCCCTGAAAAAGGAACAGAAGGAAACTTCTGTGAGTTGGATGGATGAGGACATGGGTGTACGCATCCTTGAGATCTAGAGAACAAAGCCAGTCCTGACTCTGAAGGTATGGAAGCAGAGCACCGAGAGAAATCATCTTGAATTTCTACTTGAATAGAAATTTGTTCAATTCTCTGAGATCTAAGATGTGTCTGTAGCCCCCTGTTTTCTTTGGAATAAGAAAATAAGGGGAGTAGAACCCTGTGCCTTGTTGAAGAAGAGGTACTTCTTCTATTGCCCCTTGGGCAAGAAGGATGGCAATCTCCTGACCTAGAAGGTTGAGGAGAGATGTTGGAGAATTGAACTGTTTCACCATGGTGTGAGAGGGAAGGCTTAAGAAATGAAGCTTGTACCCTTCCCTTATGATGGAAAGTGTCCATTGCTCTGCTGTGATTTGCTCCCATCTGGGAGCAAAGTAAGTCAACCTTCCTGGGATGGTAAGGGGCTCTGGTCCTTCCAGAGCTAGAAAGGCTAAGTTCTCTAGTTGCAAGTCAAAGGCCCTGAGGAGGCTGAGGCTGCTAGGCCGTGGAAGGTCTAGCTGCCTTTGACTTGGCCTGTTTAGGTGGTTGCTGACGCTTTGCATCAAAACGACCTGCAGAAGATGCCTGCTGACCTTAAGCAGGATAGTATCTTCCCTTTTTGGAAAAAGAAGTCTTTTTAAACAATCTTTTCTTAACAGGAGCAGAGGTAGACTTTGAAAGTCGATCCAAAGCAGAGTTTTCAGCATCCATCTGAGTGGCCTTTGCTTGCCAATCCTTACCAAAAAGGTTTTCACCTGTACAAGGGAGATTTCCCAATTGATCTTGGACCCAGAGCTCCAAATCAGAAGCTTGTAGCCAAGCAATTCTGCGTGCCCCTATGGCAATAGCCGAAGTTCTGCTTACACACTCAAGAGTCAAAGGCTGCATGGTTGGAAAATTTGGAGACATCTTGGGCATGTTTGAGCCAAGTGAGAAACTCCTCTCTTTTATCCTCTGAAATGAAAAGGGTTAAAGTCTGCAGATGATCTGTGAATTCTTTTAGAAACATTCCTATATAGAGACTATAGGAATTGATCCTAGCAGCTAGCATAGCAGCTTGGAAAACCCTTCTGCCAAAAGCATCCAGGGTCCTGCATTCACGCCCTGGAGGATTAGATGAGTGTCTTTTTGCACTCTTTATCGTCTTCATGGCAGACTCTACCACAATAGAGTGGTGAGGAAGCTGAGTCTTGTGGAAGCCAGGACAAGGAGGGACACGATACATGGTGTCTTACCTGCGAGAATGAGGAGAGGTGGTCAGAGGTGTCTCCCACATCCTCAACATGAGATCATACAGAATCTCATGAACAGGTAAAGTAGCTGCCTCCTTAGGAGTTTTAGGATACTGTAAAATATCCAACTCCTTGGCTCTGGGTTCTGACTCAGGGGCCACTGTGATAGAGAGGCCCCTAGCCACATCCCTAAAAAGTCTTGAAAAGACAAGTTTTCTGGAGGAGACATTCTTCATTTAGGTGAAGAAGACTCCTGAGGAAGAAGTATCGATGCTTCTACAGAACCCTCAGACTCATCAGAGTCCTCAGAGGAATCGAAGTATCGCCTGTCTGGATGCTCCTGTAAAGCCCGATAACCGTATCGAGTGGGATCAACATTGGGAGTAATTGGTACCGGTTCGGTACCGATGGGCATCATAGGACAGGGTACCGTTGCAGTCGACACCGAAGCCGATGTCGATGCAATCGGTACCGGCACCGGGAGCGATGCCGGTACCGGAGCCGGTACCAGCAACGGGGATTGTTGCGGTACCGGAGGCGTTGCAGCCTGTATGAAAGCCGTTAAGGTGCGCTGCATGGTCAGAATCTTCTGATCCATCGACGCCACCAGAGTCTGGATGTCGGTACCAGTGGGAGCCACCGGTACCCCAGAACACGGCAACAGGTGATCTGTCGAGGCCGAGCCATCGATGTCAACCTGTGACCCCAAAGATAATGCTTTGGAAGCCGGACCTTCCCGCCGGGGTAATTTTGCCGGTGCGGAATCCTCGAGGGCAAGCCCGGAGGCATCTCAATGCTTGGTTCGAGGACCGGCCATATTTATGCTTGGTTACCTGAGATCCATGGGAGGAAGAGGAGGCCCTGGAAGACATTGATGCTACCGAAGCTGCTCGGTTCTGCCGACCTCTCTTAGACATCATGGTACAGGACATACAATCCGTGATGGAATGGTCAGGTCCCAAACACTTTAGACACCAGTCATGGCTTTCGGTGACAGAAATAGTACCGCCACATTTTGTGCATTTTTTAAACCCAGAAACGGGCTTCTCCATGAGGAAAAATATTTTTAGGCCTAGGGTCCAAAAACTGAAAATGCACAGTAGAGATAAAGCGTTTTGGGTTTTTTTTTGAAAGAAAGAAAAGAAAGACCGGCGGTACCGGTCCGACGTCGAAGAGGGCAGACGCGACACAAAAGAATAAAAGAAAAATAAAGAACTTCTTCTGCGGTGACAGGAACACGACCTGCTGGCTCCGCGGAAAAGAAGAACTGGAGAGAGGCGGTTGGGAAAGGCGGGAAGGCAGCATGCAGGCTCTGTGGGATGCTCCCAAAAGCTTTCCTATTGGACGCTGGGGAGCGTTCCCGCACAGGCTCCGTCGGTACCGACGATACCCTTATGTGAAGACTCATTCCTTCTTGTTCCTGGAGATACTATGCTATCTCCAGGAACAAGCAGGAATGTAGTCTTCACATATGGGGACTCCCTAGCTGAAGATGCCAGGGAGATGGCCCCAGAAGTTGTGTGCCCTTGTGAAAGGGCTCCAATTCCCCCCATGGATCTCTGGCATCCTACCAAGGATGGTGGGTAGGAGTTGATTAGGAATGGAATAAGTGTTGAAGAACAGCCTGACCAAACAAGGCATCCCGGCGGGAGTCCTTGTCTAAGCAGTAATGGGCTGTGAAGGTATGAACCGAAGCCCAAGTGGCTGGTCGACAGATGTCGTCAATAGACACAGAGTGAAGATGAGCCACAGAGGCTGCCATGGCTCTCACATTGTGAGCTGTGACATGGCCTTCAAGATGAAGGTTTTTACTCTCATAGGCAAAAGATATACACTGCAATCCAGCTGGACAGTGTTCTTTTGGAGACTGGAAGTCCCAAATGACTAGGATCAAAAGCAGCAAAGAGGACTTTCTATGTGGCTGTGTCCTTTGCAAGTAAAAGGCCAAAGCTCTTTTAAAGTCCAAAGTATGAAGATTCCTTTCTGCATTTGAGGCGTGAGGAGGAGATCTACCCTTTGAGGACCGGCTAGATTTATGTTTAGTTACCTGAGATCCATGGGAGAAAGACAAATCCCTGGAAGACATCAATGCCACGGAGGCTGCATTGGAGGGAAAAAGGGTGCTAAGTTTAGCAGCTCGGTTTTGCCGGCCCCTTTTTGACATCATCCCACAGGCAACACACTCTGAAATAGAGTGGTCAGGACCAAAACATTTGAGGCACCACTCATGGGTGTCAGTGACGGAGATGGTACCGCCACACTTAGAACACGTTTTAAAACCCAAAGCGGGTTTTTCCATTCTGAAGGAAAAAGTTGGGCCTAGTGCCCAAAATGGCGCGTGGCACTTGAGGAGAAAATTACTGGAAAAGATTCCAGAAAGAAAGGTTGTTTTTTTTTTTTTGGTTTTGTAAGAAAGGAAAGAAAAACCGGCGGTATCGGTGTAGCGTCGAGGGAAGGCAGACGCGACCACAAAAAAGAAGAATAAGAAGGGAATTTTTTCTGCAGTGACAGGAAGTGCGACCTGTCGGCTCCACGGAAAATGAAGAACTGGAGAGGGACAGTTGGGAAAGGTGGGAAGGCAGCACGCAGGCGCTGTGGGATGCTCCCAAAAGCTTTCCTATTGGACACTGGGGAGCGTTCCCACGCAGGCTCCGTCGGTACTGACAATACCCATATGTGAAGACTACATTCCTACATTAAACTCAGGGTGGAATAAAGGGTCTCTGCACATATATCATAGCAGAGAAATAATTTACACATCCCTGAAGCCCTTATTTTGCTTATTTTCATGAATAACTTAACAGGATGCCTTACTGTTCAGACATGTTTTGTAAGACACACACAGGATATGGTTACTAAAGTGCAGCAAATGCAGTAAGACGGGGAGTGGCCTAGTGCTTGGGGCAAGTTACCGAGGGCCAGAGGTTCAAATCCTGCTAGAGGACAGCAACGTTGGGCCAGACGTACTGGGGTTTTGATCCTACAGGTGCTCCTTGTGGCCTTGGGAAGCCACTTAACCCTCTGTTGCCTCAGGTACAAAAACAGATTGTGAGTCCTTTGGGGACAAGGGAAAAATATATATACAGTACCTGAATGCACATTGCTTTGACTCACAGAAAAGCAGTATATAAGCCAAGTTAATTTTCCAGGCCGAGCCCAAAACTCTCGGATCCAAAATTCTGACTAAATATTCCTATCAAATGGTATATAATACATGACCATAGCAGAAGGAAAATCACTATTAGAACATATTGAATAAGACGGGTACAATTTTCCTGAAATATGCAAAAATTAACCTGGCTGCAGAATGTGGATTAAAATTTTAAAGTAGGCCTTCAAAGGGTTAAATAAATTAAATATTGCAGCTACTGCCTGGCATTTTTACATATGCCGTGCAGTAGCTGCAAAAACTGTACAGTATCTGCAGGGGAAGTAGACACCGTACAGGGCCAGCACTTACCACAGTGACCCACCATCCCTGCATTGGCAGGTACGCAGGTAGTCATGCACTGTCTGCCAATGGAGAGATCATGGGCAGAATCTAGCGGCAGCCATATGATCCTCACCCCTGGCCCCTCCTCAACTCCGCACTCCTATCATCTGAGTGCCAGTGCCTCCGATCTGCTGATCAGGGGCACCAGCACCAGTACCAATAATCCTCCTTCCCCCTTCAGCACCCCCCAGAAAGCAGCCAACCCCATAGTTCTGTCATCTGGTGGAGAACGCCTCAGGGCAACCCTCTCTGCCCCTCCACTGTAGAAAAAAATGCCCGGCTAACCAGTCAGGAACCTCCTCCGCCCCCCCAACCTAACAAAAATGCCCAGCTAGGCAGTCAGGAACCCCTTAAACCCTCTCCATCCTTTACAAAAAATGCCTAGCTAGCCAGTCAGGTATCACCCAACCCCCCACCCCCTGGTCAAGATCCTCAGTGGTCTAGTGTCATGGAGGCAGGACCGATCCTCCTTGCTCTTGTCCCCAATCGCCATCACTATCTAAAATAGCACTGGTTTTGCAGTGCTGTCCCCTAGCATGAAGCTTCACCTATGGCCCAGCTGCAGGTAACACCACCACTTCAGGTGGCGTTAGCTCCAGCCACCATAGGGGCGATATGGGCAACCATCACACAAAAACTGTTCGTATGGTGGCTGCCTCTGATTGCCACACTTTTTCTATCAGGACATAAAGTAGCTGATAGAGCTGCAAGGAGAAGACTGAACCATTTTCTTAAGGCAAAATGTTGTGATTCATAGCGTGTCTGAAGTCCATCACTAAAAGGAAAAAGATTAGAGTAGGGGGTAATAACAGAAGATGGAAATGGGGGGCTTGAGAGTGGGTGAAAAAGAGCAGGAATAGGAGACTAAGAAATGCGTGAAACAGAGACAGAAAACTGGTAGGTCAGTGAGATGAAAAAACAGGATGAACTGAAGACTGGAATATTAGAGGAAAAGTGAAATTCAGCTACAAATGGATAGTGAGGCAAAAAGACAAACAAAAAACATTGATGAAAGGGAAAGATCAATGTATTAAACAGTACAGAATGAAGAGAAGACAACAGGAGGAAAAATAAATGGAAAATGGAAGAGAAAACCTGGTAAAGAACTTAGGAAAAGACCAAGATGTAAAAAGCACACTTAGTAATGCGACAATACAGACAATTCATGTTCATCCATTTGCAAACTCATAGATTTATTTATTTATTTTATTTAGCTGTATTTATATCCCGCTTTTCACCGGGTCAAAGCAGTCAATTGGGGGATACATTTAACATGAGGGGATATGAGACACATACACTGATACTTACAGGGAACATGGGCATTGGAGGGTTAAGTGTCTTGCCCAAGACCACAAGGAGTGCCTATAGGACTAGAAATCCCAATCCCTCCGGCCTGAGATTGCTGTGGGACTTGAACCCCCGACCCTCCGGCCTGAAGTACCTTGTCCTAAACACTAGACCACGCCTCCCTCTTGGGGGGGGGGGAAGAGTTCAAAGAGAAATGATAAAGTGTGTCTCATTATGGCAGCAGGGACTGTAGGAGCATCTTTATAACTGGTGTTATTTATGTATTTGTGTCTATCGTTATATACAGTAGTGTTTGTGTGATGTGGGGGTGGGGTGCCTGCATGTGTGTGTGATGTCGGGGTGGGGTTCGTGCGTGGCTGCATAATGTGGGGGTGGATTGTCTGCATGTATGTGTGTATGATGCACAGGTGAAATGCCTGCATGTGAGAGGGGGTGCCTGTGCGTGCATGATGCAGGAGTGGGGTGTCTGCATGTGTGTGATGTGGGGGTGGCGTGCCTGCAGGTGTGTCTGTGTGTTATGGGGGTGGGGTGGTATGGGGTAGACTCTTTTGGCATCTACACATTATAGCCTTTTGTCCCTTTATAGTCATCTCTTCAACTCCATCCTCTTCCATTCTTCTCTCCCACCATCTCCTGCTGTCTCCCGTTATCTTTTACCCTTCCTAGACTCTCCCTTTCCCCCTTCCCTTCCCTTTGTACTCTAACCTCCTGTCCTCCCTCCCCCTCCCCCCCCAACGTTTTCCTTTCCCAACTTTTTCCTTCCCCTTTAAATTTCTTCTGCCTTCTCTGCATCCCCTTGCCCCAGATTCTAATTTACACTGCTCTCCTCTTCCTGCATCAGTCTTTGCCACGATCATTGCCTCTCCCTCGCCACTTCTGATTCCATGGGAGATGCTGCTTGCACGGGCAGACCGCAGCACTCTTTGCCACAATTACAGTCTGCTTGAGACTACAGCACTCTTCCTCCATGGCTTCTTGGCGCTGCTGCCTGTCTGCCTAATTTGAATCCACAGACTTCTTTACACAAGCAGACAAAAAGCACAGTTACTTACCTGTAACAGGTGATCTCTGGGAACAGCAGGAATTAGTCCTCACATATGGGTACGTCGGTACCGACGGAGCCTGCGCGGGAAAGCTCCCCAGCTTCCTAGAATGGAAGCTTTTGGGACCTCCCACTGCACATGCGCACTGCCTTCCCGCCTTCCTGAACAGCTCTCCTCAGTTTCGAGTTTATAGCTGAGTCAATAGAGAGAGGACAGGAAGATAGATAGATAAAAGATACAACTCCTAGGGGAGGTGGGTGGGTTGTGAGGACTAATTCCTGCTGTTCCCAGAGATCACCTGTTACAGGTAAGTAACTGTGCTATCTCCAGGAACAAGCAGGAATAAGTCCTCACATATGGGGACTCCCTAGCTTAGATGCATGGGATCCCCTGTCAAGGTTCGCCATCTTCGTATGGATCTCAGGCATCCATCCTGGGAAGGTGGGCAGGAGTTGTCTAAGAATGGAACAGGTGTTTGAGGACAGCCTGGCCAAAGAAAGCATCCCGGCGGGAGTCCTTGTCCAAACAGTAATGGGCTGTGAAGGTATGAACCGAGGCCCAGGTAGCGGCTCGACAGATCTGATCAATGGAAACAGAGTGCAGATGAGCCATAGAAGTTGCCATGGCTCTCACATTGTGAGCTGTGACATGGCCTTCCAGAGGAATGTTTTTACTCTGGTAAGCAAAGGAAATACACTGAGCAATCCAATTGGAAAGTGTACGCTTGGAGACTGGAAGTCCCAAATGTGAAGGATCAAAAGCCACGAAAAGTTGAGAAGACTTTCGATGTGGCTGAGTCCTATTAAGGTAAAAGGCTAGAGCTCTTTTACAATCCAGAGTATGAAGGTTCCTCTCTGCATTGGAGGCATGAGGAGCCGGAAAAAATACAGGTAGATATACCTCTTGATTAAGATGAAAAGGCGAGACCACTTTAGGCATAAAGTGGGGATTCGTCCTAAGGACCACCTTGTCATGATGAAATCTTGTATAAGGTGGATTAGCCACTAGAGCTTGCAGTTCGCTGATGCGACGAGCGGAAGTGACTGCAATTAGGAATAGTACCTTCCAGGAAAGAAATTTCAAGGAGGTAGAAAATAACGGCTCAAAAGGTGGCTTCATAAGCTGACCAAGCACTAGATTCAAATCCCATGCGACCGGGGGGGGTCTGATGGGAGGTTTAGTGAGGGTCAGGCCTCTCATGAATCTTGCAACAAGAGGGTGAGAGGAGATAGGTTGTCCATTTATAGGTTTCAGGGATGCTGAAATAGCACTTAAATGGACTCTTACAGAATTCGTCTTAAGGCCTGCATTGGAAAGATGCAGGAGATAGTCTAAGAGGGAATTCAAAGGAAGTGCCAGAGGGTCAAGGCCCTGCTGAGCACACCAAATGGAAAAACGTTTCCATTTGAAAGCATAAGACCGCCTCGTGGAAGGTTTCCTAGAGGCATGAAGGATATCTTTCACAGGTTGAGAAAGATTAAAGTCTTGAAGACTTAAGCCTTCAGTAACCAAGCTCGGAGATGTAGGGATTTGGGGTTTGGGTGCCACAAAGTCCCGTCCTCCTGAGACAGAAGGTCTGGTGCAGCTCCTAAGTCCAGGGAGGATCCCTGGGAGAGCTGTAGAAGCAGAGGGAACCACACTTGGCGTGGCCAGCGTGGAGCTATGAGGATCATAGAGCCGTGATCTCTCTGGAGTTTGAACAGAGTCTTGGGAATCAGCGGAATGGGTGGAAAGGCATATAGGAACGCCTGACCCCAATGGAGGAGAAAGGCGTCCGTGGCCTGAGCTTCCTGACACGGAGTCCTGGAACAGAACCGGGGAAGTTTGGCATTCCACGGACTTGCAAAGAGGTCTATGTCCGGGGTTCCCCATTCCTGAAAGATTCTGGTTATCTGGCCCACATGTAGGGACCACTCGTGTGGCAGCAGAACTCGACTGAGTCTGTCTGCTCGAGAGTTTTGAACTCCTGGAAGGTACACTGCTAGCAGATGAATTTGGTGCTCTCTGGCGAAGGCCCATAATCTGAGAGCTTCGTTGCAAAGCGACAGAGAGCCCGTCCCTCCTTGTTTGTTTATGTAAAACATGGCCACCTGATTGTCTGTCTGAACCAGGACAGTCAGGTTGGCAAGGAGGGTATGGAAGACCTTGAGGGCAAGGTAAATTGCTCGCAGTTCCAGGAGGTTGATATGAAGGGTGGCCTCCTGTGGAGACCAAGTGCCCTGAGTGGAGAGAGTTAGCAGATGGGCTCCCCACCCCAATTGGGAGGCATCTGTTGTGAGGGTTGCTTGGGGTAGCAAGGGCTGAAAGGGAGCCCCCAACAACAGATTCTTGGTGGATATCCACCAATGGAGGGACCAAGACAGACGGTTTGAGGTTTGTATTTGGTCTGAGAGTGCTCCCGACGCCTGAGTCCACTGGGTGGCCAGGGTCCATTGAGCTGCTCTCATATGAAGACGAGCGTAGGGCACCACATGTACTGTGGAGGCCATATGGCCCAGGAGGCGTAGCATTTCCCTGGCTGTCAAGTGAGTACTGGACTGGGCTTGGGAGGCCAAGCTCAGCAGACGCTGACTCCGAACCAGTGGAAGGTAGGCTCTTGCAGTGGTGGTGTCCAACTGGGCCCCTATGAATTCTAGAGACTGAGTAGGGCTGAGTTGAGACTTGGGGAGGTTTATTACCAGTCCCAGATACTGCAGAAGGCTCCTTGTGCGGTCTAGGGAAATCTGGGCCTGCAACTGAGTTGGAGCTCGAATGAGCCAGTCGTCCAGATATGGGAATACGAAAATCCCCATGCTTCTGAGAAATGCGGCTACGACTGCCATGCATTTGGTAAAGACTCTTGGGGCAGAGGCGAGACCGAAGGGAAGTACTCTGTATTGGTAATGACTTCCCCTGAACAGAAAGCGAAGATATTTTCTGTGGGATGGATGGATGAGTAGATGTGTATACGCATCCTGCAGGTCTAGAGAACAAAGCCAGTCCTGACTCTGAAGGTATGGAAGGAGAATGCCCAAAGAGAGCATTTTGAATTTCTCCTTGTACAGAAATTTGTTCAATTCTCTCAGATCTAGGATTGGTCTGAATCCCCCTGTTTTCTTTGGAATGAGAAAATAGGGGGAGTAGAAACCTGACCCCTGTTGATGAAGAGGAACCTCTTCTATGGCCCCTTGGGCAAGCAGAGAAGAGATCTCCTGATCCAACAGGGCTAGGAGAGGAGATGGAGAATTGAAAGGTCTCACCATGTGATGAGGAGGAAGGCTGGAGAAATGAAGTTTGTAACCCTCTCGGATGATAGAGAGGGTCCATTGCTCTGTTGTGATCTGTTCCCATCTGGGAGCAAAGTGAGCTAACCTTCCAGGTATGGTGAGAGGTTCTGGTTGGTCCAGAACCAGGAATGGCAAGTTCTCTAGGGGCAAGTCAAAACCCCTGAGGGGGTGGAGCCTGTTGAGCTGTAGTAGCTGCTGCAGGCTTTGCTCTTGCTTGTTTCGTTTGCTGACGTTTAGCCGCAAAACGAGGTTGAGAAGATTGCTGGCCAGTATTGGAAGCATATCTGGCCTTCTTATAATAAGGCCTCTTGAAAGACTTCTTCTTAGTGGGAGTAGAAGTGGACTTAGAAAGTCTCTCTAAGGTGGCATTTTCAGCATCCATTTGAGTGGCCTTAACTTGCCACTCTGCACCGAATAAGTTCTCACCTGTACAGGGCAGATTCCGTAAGCCATCTAGAACCCAGGGTTCCAGATCAGAAGCCTGGAGCCAAGCCAGACGTCTGGCTGCAATAGCAATGCCAGAAGCTCTGCTGGCTCCTTCGAAGGAATCAAAGGCAGCTCTGTTGGAGAACTTAGAAACATCTAAAAGTTGTTTTCACAACAGAAAGGAAGTCCTCCTGTTTATCCTCAGGGATAAGGGAGGCAAAATGCCGTACTTTCTTGGCAAGTTCCCCTAGGAACATGCCCATATAGAGGCTGTAGGAATTAATCCTGGCTATAAGCATACTAGCCTGGAAGATTTTCCTACCAAAAGAGTCCAGTGTCTTACATTCCCTTCCTGGAGGTGTAGAAGAGTGCCTTTTAGTACTCTTGATCTTTTTCATTGCAGACTTTACCACAATGGAGTGGTGAGGCAATTGAGTTTTCTGAAAACCAGGAGACGGAGGGACCCGATACATGGTGTCCAACCTACGGGAATAAGGAGACAGAGTTAAAGGGTTCTCCCAGAAATCCATCAATTGTTCTTGAAGGATTTCATGGATAGGCAGAGTAACTGCTTCTTTAGGAGACTTGGAGTATCCTAAAATATCCAATCTTTTTGACCTTGGTTCCCTTTCAGAGGAAGTAGTGATAGAAAGGCCTTTAGCCATTTCTAAAATAAAGTCCTGAAAGGACAAATCCTCTGGAGGAGACATTCTCCTTTTTGGAGAAGAAGGTTCCTCAGGAAGGTCAAGGGAGAGCTCTGCAGACTCATCAGAGGAGACAAAATCCTCAGAGGAATCGGTGTATTGTCTAGTTTCCTCCAACGCACGATACGCATACCGATCGGTATCGACATCGGGCGTACCGGGTATGGAAGCGGTATGGAGCGAAAGCCCATACGGTACCGATTTGCGTTTAGAAGAGGAAGGCCTGGGTTCCGGCATGGCGGACGATACCGGAACCGGGCCCGGAACCGCTGGAAGCGGTACCGATGGCGTTGCAGCTTTAATGAAAGCCATGACGGCCTGCTGCATGGATTGGACAGTATTGCCCATAGACGCCACGGCTGCCTGGATGTCGGTACCGGTATGGGCCGGTACCCCAGAGCAGTCCAACAGGTGATCTGTCGAGGCCGTGCCATCGATGTCAACCTGTAGCCCCTGTATTGGCGTTTTAGGAGGTAGGACCTCCCGCCGGGGCTGTTTGGCTGGGGCAGGGTCCTCAAAACTAAGAGCCTCTCGATGCTTTGAAGGAGATTTGTTCTTTGAGGACTTGCCCACAGAAGGTTTGGTTACCTGAGATCCATCCGGGGATGATGACCGGGATGACTGTGATGTTGGATTCTCTGAAGCAAACAGCACATGGAATTTGTTGGCCCGGTTCTGCAGCCCACGCTTAGACATTTGGGAGCAGGAAGGGCAGTCCGGAATGGAGTGGTCAGGCCCCAAACATTTAAGACACCATTCATGGGTGTCTGTGACTGATATTACAGCAGTACACTTGGTACACTTCTTAAATCCAGGGGCTGGCTTCTCCATGTGGAGAATTAAAGTAGGCCTGAAGGCCTAACTGAAGTGACCAAGTGCTGAAAAAATAATAAAAGAAAAGAAAATAATTTTTTTAGAAAGAAAAAGGAAGACCGGCGATACCGGTATCGGTATGGGAAGGCAGGTACGCGGTCTAAAGAAACAAAACAAAAACTACAATTTCTTCAGCGGTGACAGGATACACGACCTGCTGGCTCCGCGGAAAAAGAGAAACTGAGGAGAGCTGTTCAGGAAGGCGGGAAGGCAGTGCGCATGTGCAGTGGGAGGTCCCAAAAGCTTCCATTCTAGGAAGCTGGGGAGCTTTCCCGCGCAGGCTCCGTCGGTACCGACGTACCCATATGTGAGGACTTATTCCTGCTTGTTCCTGGAGATACAACAAAACACATCGAAAGAGCCTAGATAAGAGGCAATATCACTTATGCGCAACGCACCTAAAGAGAGAGATCAGGACCAATCCAATTTTTAAAAAACTAAGGGCCCAATATTGAGTTATGTGGGCTACGCGCGAGTACAGCGCCTAGTCACTGCCGCTGGCCTCTAACCCCGGATACTGAATGCTGGGGTTATATGCAGTCCAGGCATTGACTATCCAGGGTCATCGCACATGCCTAGAAGCCGCAGAGGTTAACTGGATAGCAGCGATATTGCACCACTGCCTGGTTAGCTTCTATGGGTAAGAGAGGCCAGCATCTATCTTTTACCCATAGAAGCTAACTGGGTAGCAGTGCAATATCGTTGCTACTCAGCCTCTGCCACATCCACGACACGCCCCGATGCTAAGCGGTTAGCATCAGGGCATGTATGGGAGAAGATCGTTGAACATCCCACTGAGCTGTTTAAATGCATTTTACAGATTGGGCCCTAAATGCCCAGGCAAACGTAGAAACTCACCTGTAACAGGTGTTCTCCAGGAGCAGTAGGAATCAGTCCTCACATATGGGTGTCATCGACGCCGATGAAGCCCCAGTGGAGCATTTCCCCAGCTTTCTAAGAAAGCCTTTGGGAATGCAGGCACGCATGCGCGGTTCCCTTCCCGCCTAAAGGTGCCATTTTACCTCAGTCAAATGACATAGCTAAGAACAGCACACAAAAATGTAAAAATAAACTATGTACAACTGCAACTCCCAGGGGAGGAAGGAGGATTGTGAGGACTGATTCCTGCTGCTCCTGGAGAACACCTGTTACAGGTGAGTAACTACTCTTTCTCCAGGACCAAGCAGGAAGTCAGTCCTCACATATGGGTGACTCCCTAGCTCTGGGCTACCGAGGAACCCAGGCTGAACAAGAGAACTCCTTCTAGTCCCAGCATCAAAGAAAGGCTTTTCACTGACACAACCTCCACCGGTAGCCCAACAGAGGGCAGGAGGGCAGACGTTGCCTAAACCTCAAAGAGATTCCGGAGTACTGCTTGGCCAAAAGCACTGTCCGTATGGGACTCCCTCTCCAGACAGTAATGGGCCGCAAAAGTCTGGCTTGAAGACCAAGTTGCAGCCCTGCAGATGTCTACCAAGGGCACAGAGCGGAGATGAGCCACTGAGGCAGCCATTTCCCTGACACGGTGGGCCGTGACCCGACCCTGCAAAGGAAGGTCAGCCGCCTTGTAAGCCCAGGTGATACAGTCAGCCACCCAGATGGACAAGGTACGCTTGGACACAGCCAACCCCAACTTATTGGGGTCAAAGGAGACGAAGATCTGAGTAGCCCTTCTATGCCCCTGCGTACGGTCAAGGTAGAAGGATAAGGCCTTCCTACAGTCCAGGGTATGCAGAACTGCTTCAGCCTGGCTGCATGAGGCCTAGGGAAGAATGTTGGAAGAACCACCTCCTGGTTGAGGTGGAAAGAGGAGACAACCTTTGGGAGGAACTTTGGATGAGTCCTAAGGACTACCCTGTTCCCATAGAAGTGAGTGTAAGGCCTATCACAGACTAGGGCCTGAAGTTCACTCACTCACTCGCCTGGCCGAGGTAAGGGCTACTAGGAAGAGTGTCTTCCAGGACAGGAAGCGTAGAGGGCAAGTAGCCATCGGCTCAAAAGGTGGGCGAGTCAGCTGCTGCAAGACCACATTCAACTCCCACTCAGGAGCAGGAGGACGGATTGGAGGCTTGAGCAAGAGTAAGCCTCTGAGAAACCGGGACACCAAGGGGTGAACTGACAGAAAATGTCCTTCCACCAGTGAGTGGTGAGCTGCTAGAGCTGAGAGGTGGACCCGAACAGAATTGGACTTAAGTCCCTGATTGGACAAGTGCAGTAAGTACTGAAGCACTACTGGTACAGTACAGGAGAAAGGATCCTCTGTACGTAGCTGACACCATACAGAAAACCTTTTCCATTTGAGAGCATAGGTTTTCCTAGTGGACTGTTTTCTAGAGGCCAGGAGAACCTCCTCAACTTCCTGAGGTAGGCCCCAGGGAGCCAAAACTACCCTTGCAGCTTCCAGGCCATCAAATTGAGAGCTTTGAGATTGAGGTGCAGAAGGGAACCCTGATCCTGAGAGAGAAGGTCGAGTTGCAACCCCAGAGTCAGTGGGGGATCCACCGCCAGCTGAAGTAGAAGTGGAAACCAAGGCTGTCTCGGCCACCTGGGGGCCACCAGCAGGACCGAGGCCTTGTCCTGAAGGATCTTGAAGAGAGTTCGGGCCACCAAGGGCGTGGGAGGAAACGCATACAGGAGGCCCTGAGACCAGGGGATCAGAAAAGCATCTGCTGCTATCCGCAGAGGATGCGTTTGCCTGGAGCAGAACTTTGGCAGTTGCTTGTTCAGTGGACTGGCAAACATATCTATCCAAGGAAGACCCCATTTCAGGAAGATCTTCTGAACTACCAAGGGATGCAGCTGCCACTCGTGGGGCTGCAAAATCCTGCTCAACCTGTCGGCCAGGTAGTTCTCCTGGCCTGGAAGGTACACAGACCTGAGGAGCATGTTGTGCTTTAGGGCAAATGAACAAAGGTCTTGAGCTTCCCGACAAAGGAGCCTGGACCCAGTCCCGCCCTGTTTGTTTACATAAAACATGGCTACCTGGTTGTCTGTTTGAACTAGGACAGACTGATGAGCCAGGGCAGGAGAGAAAGCTCTGAGTGCTAATCGAATAGCTCTGAGTTCTAGAAGATTGATCTGCTGTGCAGCCTCCCAAGGAGACCACAGGCATTGGGTGCACTTGTTCAGACAATGAGCCCCCCAGCCCTGCAGGGAGGCGTCTGTGGCCAGTACCACTGTGTACCCAGGAATTTGAAAGGGCACCCCTTTTAGGAGATTGGGTGGGTGCAGCCACCAGCTGAGGGAGGTCAGAAATTGTCTGGACACCCTTATCCTGTCTCTGAGGCTGCCTGTGGCCTGGGACCATTGAGTCCGAAGGCACCACTGTGCAGGCCTCATATGGAGCATGGCATTGGGGGTCACATGTACTGTCGAAGCCATGTGGCCAAGCAGCCTCAGGCAGAGTCTGGCGGAGACCACTGACCCTCTGAGAAACTGATTTGCTAAGTCCATCAGTCTTTGGGCCCTGTTTGCTGGCAAGAATGCCTTTGCCAGGACAGAGTCCAGCCTTGCCCCTATGAACTCCAAGTTCTGGGAGGGGTGCAAAGTGGACTTTGCGAAGTTTATTACAAATCCCAAGCTTTGAAGAAGAGCGATAGTTCTGAGGGTGGCCTGGCGGGCCTCCTGGCACGTCTGACCCCTGATGAGCCAGTCGTCCAGATAGGGAAAGACAAAGATGCCTTGATTTCTCAGGTAGGCCGCCACAACTGCCAGGCATTTTGTAAAGACTCTGGGAGCAGAAGTTAGGCCAAAACGCAGCACCCTGTACTGATAATGGTTTCCTCCCACAATGAACCTGAGGTACTTTCTGTGTTCTGGATGAATGAGGATGTGAGTGTACGCATCCTTTAGATCTAAGGAGCATAGCCAATCTCCCTGCTGGAGGTAGGGCAGAAGTGTTCCAAGAGTAAGCATCCTGAACTTTTCTTTCTCTAGGAACTTGTTTAGGTTCCTGAGATCCAGAATAGGTCGAAGGCCACCGGTTCTTTTGGGTACCAGGAAATACCTGGAATAGAACCCTTGACCTTGCAAGTGGGGAGGCACAGGCTCCACCGCCCTGTCCACCAACAGACCTTGGAGCTCCTGGAGGAGAAGAGCTGTGTGCAGGGGAGGCCTTGGAGGCTCCCCTGGAAAGTATGGCGGAGGCAGTTGGTGAAAATGTAGTGCATAGCCCCTTTGAACTATGTTCAACACCCAACTGTCCCCAGTTATGAGGGGCCACTGGTGGGCAAAGAGGGCAAGGCGACCTCCTGTGCAGGGTTGGGAGAGCAGGGACTGAGAGGCTACGTTCAAGGAGTCAAAAACCCCCACCCTGCTGAGTGGGAGCAGGGGCCGGCGGCTTGGGGGTCCTCTGCCTATGGGGCCCATTACCCTGCCCCTTGGCTTGCTGACCCTGGGGTGCAGCTTGGGCAGCCTGATACTGAGGGTACTATTTGTAGGCAGTGCCCTTCCTCGGGTAAAAGGGCTTCTTACCCGAGGCCTTCTTCTTGTGAGAAGGGGCAGATGTCTTCCTAGACAGCCTTGTCCTGGTAAGGTGCTCAGTCTCGAGCTGTGCGGCCTTCTCGGCTATGGGCTTGCCAAAAAGGTTTTCACCTCGGCAAGGGACATCGACCAACTTGTCCTGAACCCATGGCTCGAGGTCCGATGACTGCAGCCATGCCTGGCGTCGAGCCGCGATGCCGGCTGCCGCAACTCGGGCTGAAGCCTCGAAGCCATCGTAGGCGGCGCGGGACATAAACTTCGAGCAGTCCCGAATCCCCGAGGACAAGGACTTGAATCTCTGCAAGGGCTCCCTGGAGAGACCAGCAGAGGACCCGGCCAACTCCTTGGCCAGGTCTCACAAGTACATGCCCATGTACAACTGGTAAGACTGAACACGGCAAGCAAGCATCGAGCCCTGGAAGGACTTTCTACCGACACCATCGAGGTTCCGGGCCTCCCTGCCGGGAGGCACCGTGGAATGCATCTTCTGACTCGTCAGGCGATGCATGGCCGATTCCACAACCATGGAATGGTGTGGTAGCTGTGCCTTCTGAAAGCCAGGGCTCTTCCGGAGTCGATAAATCGAATCGACTCGCTTGCTTAGAACCGGCGCCGGGGCCGGTGCCTCCAACATCCGAAAGAGGAGCCGTTCCAGCATCGGAGGAACCGGGACAGTAAAGGTCTCCTTCGGAGAAGAGTCGTACTATAGGGCCTCCAACTCTTCAGCTTGAGGCTCTTCCTCGGGGTCTGCCGGAATAGCCAACGCGGTGGCCATATCCCGGACAAACTCCGAGAACCAGGAAACCTCCTGGAGGGGATCTACTCCGGGGCTCAGACTGCGGTGAGTCCGACGGGACGCACCGAGTCTTGAACGTGTCGGGGGACTCCTCATCCTCCATCTCCCAGGCGGACTCGTCTGACGAGGAGTCAGGATCTGACCCCGTGGGGCCCTGGAGCACCCGCCCTGACGCCGGAGGCACCGGCGTCGATGCCCTCGGGCCCGAACGGGAGGTCGAGGGAGACCACGACCAAGGTCGACTTCGAGCCATGATGTACTCGAGTATCGGCTCGGTCTCTGGGGTCGACTTCGATGTCGATGTCCCGGTGGTCGGGGCAGATGCGCCAGACAGGCTCGGGAGATGCAGCAGCCACTGACTCGGGCCCCGGCAGTGCCGGGCCCAACGTCGGCTCTCTGGGAGGAGAGTCCTCGAGGATCACAGGGCTTACGTGTCCAGCAGACTCCAGCTCCACGCGAGGAACTTTGGCAGGCTTCTCTTGTTCCACGGGCCCGGGGCGACGGTCGGGGGTCTTAGACCTGGCCCTCAAGGAGCCAGGGACCTCCTCCGACGACGCCTTCACGAGCCGCTTCTTCCTCTTGCGTTCCCGGTTGGGGGACCCCCTGTCCGAGGAGCTTCGACGGCGCTCAGGATCCGAATCCCAAGATGTCGAGGCCTCAGACGAGGTCCGGGCCCGGCCGGAGGCTGAGTCCGAGAAAAGCCTTTCTTTCTGCTGCTGGCGACTTCGGAGTGCCTTGGAAGACATCTTCCCACATGGTCCACATGTCTTAGGGTCGTGATCAGGACCGAGGCACCAAAGGCAGTAGTCGTGTGTGTCGGTGAGAGACATCAACTTCTTACGCTGATCACACTTCTTGAAACCGCTGGAAGCCATCGGGGAAAAAAAAGAGTCCCAGCGAGGTCAAAGGACCGTCCTTTCAGGAAAAAATCAAAAAAGGGCGCGAATGCCAGCCACGAAGGGCAAAAACCGAAAAAGAAGAATCGGGCTCGATACCGGTGTACCGAACCCGGCGGGAGGGGAACCGGCATCGAACCGGGAAGAAAAAATAGCGAAAATCGCCGAAAAATCAAACTTTTATCCAGGATGACAGGACACACGTCCGGTGGGCTTCTCGGAAAAAGAGAGACTGAGGTAAGATGGCACCTTTAGGTGGGAAGGGAACCTCGCATGTGTGCCTGCATTTCCAAAGGCTTTCTTAGAAAGCTGGGGAAATGCTCCGCTGGGGCTTCATCGGCGTCGATGACACCCATATGTGACGACTGACTTCCTGCTTGGTCCTGGAGAAAAGATAATATTTTCTTTTCAATTTTGAGACTGTGGAATATGTCTGCTTTAGGATTTTTGTATTTAAGTCCACGAGGGAGGAGTGGTCTAGTGGTTAGGGCCAGGTACTTCAGGCCAGAGGGCTGGGGGTTCAAGTCCCACCTGGGGACAGCAATCTCAGGCCGGAAGGACTGGGATTTCTAGTCCTGTAGGCACTCCTTGTGGCCTTGGGCAAGCCACTTAACCCTCCATTGTCCATGTTCCCTGTAAGTATTAGTGTATGTGTCTCATATCCCCTCGTGTTAAATGTATTCCCCAATTGACCGCTTTGACCCGGTGAAAAGCAGGATATAAATACAGCTAAATAAATAAAAAAATAATAAGTCACTACAGGAGGAACGTATCTGTTTCTCTTCCACTGGTGCTGCACTGCATGCAGTCTGGCTATTTGGGGTCTCCATTTTAGCTTTTGTCTGTGGGCTTTTCCAAATTTGGCCCCCTTAGTCTTTTAATCAGTGTTTTGGTCTAATTGAGTTTAGGGATCTTGCTAATGTGTAGCGTCTGTGTAGGGGTCTTTAACAATTTGGCTTGTTCTATTTTTCTAATAAAAGGTGTATTGGTGTTCTAAGACCTATAGTAGAAATTTTTGACTGTCCTGTCCAAACACCTGTTTCCATCATGGGACTTAGTACATGCAATTTGGTACATTTTGCTACATAGATTCTGAGGGTCCTTTATTGCAGAGTTATGTTTCTACACTTAGGGGTAATTTTATAACATGGTATCTAGGTAAAGTGATGAAGCAGGTGCCTATTTTAAACCTAAGACAAAGAGACATCTAAATATCTTTATAAAAACTGGCTGAACACTACAAATAACTCCACCCTCCACCCTCAAATAGAACCCCCCCACACCCAGTCTCTCCTTCCTGAGGAACCCTATCACCTAGACCCTGAACCTCCTTCAGGAAGATCAGCAAAGAACAAATAGAAAGAACCATATCATCACTAAACACAATGACCTCACACCTGGACCCTTGCCCAGTCACATGGATCAATGCGGCCAAGATGGAACTCAGCAGCGCACTCACCAGAATTAAGTGAATAGTTCTACAGCAAGGCATCATGCCTACATGCCTAAAAATATCCTCCATATGTCCAACATTAAAGAAACCCAACCTAAACACTTCCGACCCATCCTCATACAGGCCCATTGCCAGCTTACCATTTGCAGCCAAAATTGTTGAAAAAAACAATACCAGTTACAGGACCATATAGACAGAAACAACCTATTAGACCCTCAACAACATGGATTACGTCCTCACCATGGGGTAGAAACTCTACTAACCACCCTGATCAACACGCTAATTCAAGGAATTCAACACACCAACCAGGGATTCCATCTGCTTTTCTTGGACATTTCCTCAGCCTTTGATACTGTGAGCCATGGGATCATCCTGCAACACCGCTAATCTAATGGAATCCAAAAGCACTGTACTCCGATGGTTCAGATCATACTTGACAGAAAGACACCAGCAAATAAAGATCGGCAATGACAACTCCATCCCTTACAAACAGACACAAGGAGTTCCTAAGAGGTCCACCCTCTCTGCACTTCTATTCAACCTTTACCTACAACCCCTCTGCACATTCATCCGATCACACAACCTCAATTTTCACATCTATGCCGATGACATCATGATCTATGGCACATTTAACACACAGCAGCCATCATTCTCTGCTCATCAGAGATACTTCACAAATGAATCCAACTGACTAAAAGACAACAACCTTGAAATCAACTATAGGAAAACAGAAGCCCTATTTGTATCCAGAGATAGCACAGTTACTTCCTTTAACAGGTGATCTCTGGGAACAGCAGGAATAAGTCTTCACATATGGGTATTGTCGGTACCGACGCAGCCTGCGCGGGAACACTCCCCAGCGTCCAGTAAGAAAGCTTTTGGGAGCATCTCACAGCGCCTGCGCGCTGCCTTCCCGCCTTTCCCAACCGCCTCTCTCTCCAGTTCGAGTTTTAAAGCTGAGACAAAGAGAGAGAGAGGAAAGGAAAGATAGATAGAGAGATACAACTCCTAGGGGAGGTGGGTGGGTTGTGAAGACTTATTCCTGCTGTTGCCAGAGATCACCTTTTACAGGTAAGTAACTGTGCTATCTCCAGGAACAAGCAGGAATGAGTCTTCACATATGGGGACTCCCTAGCTGCAGATGCCAGGGAGAGACCCCATGGTTGTGTGCCCTTGCAGAGGGCTGCACTTCCCCGCATGGATCTCTGGCATCCGACCAGGGTAGGTGGGTAGGAGTTGATTAGGAATGGAACAGGTGTTTGAGGACAGCCTGACCAAACGAGGCATCCCAGCGGGAGTCCTTGTCCAAACAGTAATGGGCTGTGAAGGTATGAACCGAGGCCCAGGTGGCCACTCGACAGATTTGATGGATGGACACAGAGTTTAGATGAGCCATTGAGGCTGCCATGGCTCTCACATTGTGAGCTGTGACATGGCCCTCCAGAGAAATGTTCCTACTCTGGTAGGCGAAAGAAATACACTGAGCAATCCAGTTGGACAGTGTTCTCTTAGAGACTGGAAGTCCTAAATGAGAAGGATCAAAAGCAACAAAGAGTTGAGAAGACTTTCTATGTTACTGTGTTCTTTGTAAGTAGAAAGCGAGAGCTCTCTTACAATCCAAGGTATGAAGATTCCTCTCTGCATTAGATGCATGAGGTCCTGGAAAAAAGACAGGTAAATATACCTCCTGTTTCAGATGAAAAGGCGAGACCACTTTAGGCATAAAGTGTGGATTGGTCCTGAGGACTACCTTATCATGATGGAACCTTGTATAAGGTGGATTAGCCATCAAAGCTTGCAATTCACTGATGCGGCGTGCTGAGGTGACTGCAATGAGAAAAACAACTTTCCAAGAAAGCACAGTTACTTACCTGTAACAAGTGATCTCTGGGAACAGCAGGAATAAGTCTTCACATATGGTATCGTCGGTACCGAAGGAGCCTGCGCGGGAACGCTCCACAGCATCCAGAAAGAAAGCTTTTGGGAGCATCCCACCGCGCCTGCGCGCTGCCTTCTCGCCTTTCCCAACCGCCTCTCTCCAGCTCTTCTTTTCCCCAGAGCCAGCAGGTCGTTTCCCTGTCACCGCTGAAGAAGTTCGTTATTTTTTCTAATTTCTTTGGTCTCGCGTCTGCCTTCTTCGACGTCGGACCGGTACCGCCGGTCTTTTCTTTCTTTCTTCACATATGGGGACTCCCCAGCTAGAGATGCCAGGGATATCCCCAAGGTTGTGAGCCCCTGAGAAGGGCTCTACCTCCCCCCATGGATCGCGGGCATCCAACCAGGGATGGGGGGTAGGAGTTGACTAGGTATGGAACAGGTGTTTGAGAACAGCCTGACCAAACAAGGCATCCCGGCGGGAGTCCTTGTCCAAGCAGTAATGGGCTGTAAAGGTATGAACCGAGGCCCAGGTGGCTGCTCGACAGATTTGGTCGATGGACACAGAGTTTAGATGAGCCATAGAGGCTGCCATGGCCCTCACATTGTGAGCTGTGACATGGCCCTCCAGAGAAAGGTTCTTACTCTGGTAGGCGAAAGAAATACACTGAGCAATCCAATTTGACAGTATTCTCTTAGAGACTGGAAGTCCTAAATGAGAGGGATCAAAAGCAACAAAGAGTTGAGAGGACTTTCTATGTTGCTGTGTCCTTTGTAAGTAAAAAGCGAGCGCTCTCTTACAATCCAGGGTATGGAGATTCCTCTCTGCACTTGATGCATGAGGTCCTGGAAAAAAGACAGGTAAATACACCTCCTGGTTCAGATGAAAAGGTGAGACCACTTTAGGCATAAAGTGTGGATTGGTCCTGAGGACTACCTTGTCATGATGGAACCTTGTATAAGGAGGATTAGCCACCAAGGCTTGCAGCTCACTGATGTGGCGAGCTGAGGTGACTGCAATGAGAAAAATAACCTTCCAGGAAAGGAATTTTAAGGAGGTACTGGCTAAGGGTTCAAAGGGTGGCTTCATAAGCTTACCAAGAACTAGATTCAAGTCCCATGCCACTGGAGGTAGTCTAATGGGAGGTTTAATTAAAAGAAGGCCGCTCATGAATCTTGCAATAAGAGGATGAGAGGAAATAGGCTGTCCATTGAGAGGCTTGAGGGATGCTGCAATAGCACTCAAATGGACTCTTACAGAATTTGTTTTAAGGCCTGAATAGGATAAATGCAGCAAATACTCTAGTAAAGAATTCAGAGGTATTGCAAGGGGGTTAAGACCCTTCTCTGCACACCAAATGGTAAACCTTTTCCATTTGAAAGCATAGGAACGTCTAGTGGAAGGCTTTCTGGAAGCATGAAGGATATCCTTCACCTGCTGAGAAAGATGCAAATCGTGAAGGTCTAGGCCTTCAGCAACCAGGCCCTGAGATGGAGAGACTGGGGATTTGGATGCCATAATGTTCCCTCCTGCTGGGACAGGAGGTCTGCAGCAGATCCCAAGTCCAGGGTAGGAGCTTGAGAGAGATGCAGAAGTAGAGGGTACCACGCTTGGCATGGCCAACGTGGTGCTATGAGGATCATAGACCCTCGATCTCTCTGAAGCTTGAAGAGAGTTTTTGGAATTAGGGGAATGGGTGGAAAGGCGTAAAGGAAGCCTTGACCCCAGTGAAGGAGGAAGGCATCCTTGGCCTGAACTCCCTGACACGGAATTCTGGAACAGAACCTGGGAAGTTTGGCATTCCACGGACTTGCAAAGAGGTCTATGTCCGGGGTTCCCCAAATCCGAAAGATTCTGGCTATCTGGTCCATATGGAGGGACCACTCGTGTGGAAGCAGAACTCGACTGAGTTTGTCTGCCCAAGAGTTTTGAACGCCTGGAAGATATACTGCCAGAAGATGAATTTGATGCTCTCTGGCGAAGGCCCACAATCTCAAAGCTTCGTTGCAAAGCGACAGAGAGCCAGTCCCGCCCTGCTTGTTCACGTAGAACATGGCTACTTGGTTGTCCGTGTGGATGAGGACTGTCTTGCAGCTGAGCAGGGTGTGGAAGACTCTGAGAGCTAGAAAAATTGCTCTGAGCTCCAAGAAGTTGATATGTAGAGAAGTCTCCTGTGGAGACCAGATGCCCTGGGTGGAGAGATCTTGTAGATGAGCTCCCCAACCCCTTGGAGGGGCATCTGTTGTAAGGGTTGCTTGGGGTAAAAACTGTTGAAAGGGGGACCCCAGCAACAGGTTTTGAGTGGACTTCCACCACTGGAGAGACCAAAAGAGGCGACTGGAGGTTGCTATTTTGTCTGATAGGCACCCTGATGCCTGGGTCCATTGGGTGGACAAAGTCCATTGAGCTGCCCTCATGTGAAGGCGAGCGTAAGGAACCACATGCACGGTGGATGCCATGTGGCCTAACAGTTGTAACATCTCTCGAGCAGTTAAATGGGACTTTAACTGAATCTGGAGGAAAGATAGGCCCTTGCAGTTGTGGTATCCAGCAAGGCCCCTATGAACTCTAGGGACTGCGTAGGGGTGAGATGGGATTTTGGGATGTTTATTACAAGTCCCAGATACTGAAGTAGATGCCTTGTGCAGGCTAGGGAAGTCTGGGCCTCTGACTGGGATGGAGCTCGGATGAGCCAGTCGTCCATTGCTCTTCTGTGATTTGTTCCCATCTGGGAGCAAATTGAGCTAACCTTCCTGGAATGGTGAGAGGCTCTGTTTCTTCTAGAGCCAGAAAGGCTAAGTTCTCTAGTTTTAAGTCAAAGGCCCTGGGGAGGCTGAGGCTGTTGGGCCGTAGCAGTCCTTGCAGCCTTAGGCTTGGCCTGTTTAGGTTGTTGTTGACGCTTTACAGCAAAACGACCTGCAGAAGATGCCTGCTGACCATAAACAGGAAGGGAGTACCGATGCTTCGACAGAAGCCTCTGATTCATCAGAGTCTTCGGAGGAATTGAAGTATCGCCTGTCTGGATGCTCCTGCAGAGCCCGATACGCGTACCGAGTGGTATCGACATCAGGAGTGATCGATACCGGTTCAGTACCGATGGGCATCAAAGAACAGGGTACCGCTGCAGTCGACACAGAAGCCGATGTTGATGCAATCGGTGCCGGAACCGGAACTGATACCGACAACGGAGTTTGTTGCGGTACCGGAGGCGTCGCAGATTGTATGAACGCCGTAATGGCACGCTGCATGGTCAGAATATTCTGATCCATTGACGCCACCAATGTCTGGATGTCGGTACCAGTGGAAACCACTGGTACCCCAGAACATGGCAACAGGTGATCGGTCGAGGCAGAGCCATCGATGTCAACCTGTGACCCCATAGATAAAGCTTTGGAAGCCGGAGATTCCCGCCGGGGTAATTTTGCCGGTGTGGAATCCTCAAGGGCAAGCCCGGAGGCATCTCGATGCTTAGAGGGAGATCTACCCTTCGAGGACCAGCTAAACTTATGTTTGGTTACCTGAGATCCATGGGAGGAAGAAGAAGCCCTGGAAGACGTCGATGCCACCGAAGCTGCATCAGAGGGAAAACAGGGTACTGAGCTTAGCCGCTCGGTTCTGTCGACCTTTTTTAGACATCATGGAACAGGACGCACAATCCGTGATGGAATGGTCAGGACCCAAACATTTTAGACACCAGTCATGGGTGTCGGTGACAGAAATAGTACCGCTGCACTTCGTGCACTTTTTAAACCCGGAAGTGGGCTTCTCCATGAGGAAAATTTTTCCTAGGCTTAAGGCCGAAAAAGAAAAATTGCACAGAAGTGGGGAACGGTAGGGGTTTTTTTGTTTTTTTTTTTAAGAAGAAAGAAATGACAGACCGGCGGTACCGGTCCGACATCGAAGAAGGCAGACGCGAGACCAAAGAAATTAGAAAAAATAACGAACTTCTTCAGCGGTGACAGGGAAACGACCTGCTGGCTCCGCGGAAAAGAAGAACTGGAGAGAGGCGGTTGGGAAAGGCGGGAAGGCAGCGCGCAGGCGCGGTGGGATGCTCCCAAAAGCTTTCTTTCTGGATGCTGGGAGCGTTCCCGCGCAGGCTCCGTCGGTACCGACGATATCATATGTGAAGACTCATTCCTGCTTGTTCCTGGAGATAGAAATTTTAAGGAGGTGGTGCCTAAAGGTTCCAAGGGTGGCTTCATAAGCTGGCCAAGAACCAGGTTTAAGTCCCATGCTACTGGAGGTGGTCTAATGGGAGGTTTAGTTAAAAGAAGGCCTCTCATGAATCTTGCTATAAGAGGGTGAGAGGAAATAGGTTGTCCATTGAGAGGCTTGAGGGACGCTGCAATAGCACTCAAATGGACTCTTACTGAATTCGTTTTCAGGCTTGCATGGGATAGATGCAGGAGATACTCTAATAGAGAATTCAGAGGTATTGCAATAGGGTTTAGACCCTTCTCTGAACACCAAATGGTAAATCTTTTCCATTTGAAAGCATAAGAACGCCTAGTAGAAGGCTTTCTAGAGGCATGAATAACATCTCTGATCTGCTGAGAGAGATGAAAACCTTGAAGGTCTAGGCCCTCAGCAACCAAGCCCTAAGATGGAGCTACTGGGGGTTTGGGTGCCATAATGTTCCCCCTTCCTGGGACAGAAGGTCTGGTGCAGAGCCCAAGTCCAGGGAAGGAGCTTGAGAGAGATGCAGAAGTAGAGGGTACCACACTTGGCGTGGCCAATGTGGAGCTATGAGGATCATGGTCCCTCGATCTCTCTGAAGCTTGAATAGTGTTTTGGGAATTAGGGGAATTGGTGGAAAGGCATAAAGGAAGTCTTGACCCCAGTGAAGGAGGAAGGCATCCTTGGCCTTAACTCCCTGAGACGGAATTGTGGAACAGAACCGGGGAAGTTTGGCATTCCACGGACTTGCAAAGAGGTCTATGTCCGGGGTTCCCCAAATTTGAAAAATCCTGGCTACCTGGTCCATGTGGAGGGACCACTCTTGTGGGAGCAGAACTCGACTGAGTCTGTCCGCCCAAGAGTTTTGAATGCCTGGAAGATATACTGCCAGAAGATGGATGTGATGCTCTCTGGCGAAGGCCCACAGTCGCAAAGCTTCATTGTAAAGCAACAGAGAGCCAGTCCCACCCTGCTTGTTTACATAGAACATGGCTACTTGGTTGTCCGTATGGATGAGGACTGTCCTGCTGCTGAGCAGGGAATGGAATACTCTGAGAGCTAAGAATAGTGCTCTGAGTTCCAAGAGACTGATATGGAGAGAAGTCTCCTGTGGAGACCAGATGCCCTGGGTGGAGAGATCCTGCAGATGAGCTCCCCAACCCATTGGAGAAGCATCTGTTGTCAGAGTTGCTTGGGGTAGCGACTGCTGAAAAGGGGACCCCAGCAACAGATTTGGAGGGGACTTCCACCACTGGAGAGACCAAAATAGGCAACTGGAGTTTGCTATTTTGTCTGACAGGCAACCTGATGCCTGAGTCCATTGGGTGGACAAAGTCCATTGAGCTGCCCTCATGTGAAGGCGAGCATATGGAACCACATGCACGGTGGATGCCATGTGGCCTAATAGTTGTAACATCTCTCGAGCAGTTAAATGGGACTTTAACTGTGTCTGGTAGGCTAACTGCACCAAGCGTAGGCAACGGGCCTGAGGAAGATAGGCCCTTGCAGTTGTGGTATACAGCAAGGCCCCTATAAACTCCAGGGACTGAGTAGGGGTGAGATGGGATTTTGGGATGTTTATTACCAGTCCCAAATACTGAAGGATACGCATTGTGCAGGTTAGAGAAGTCTGGGCCTCTGACTGGGATGGGGCTCGAATGAGCCAGTCGTCCAGATATGGGAAAACGAATATTCCTAGAGTGCGCAGAAATGCAGCTACTACTGCCATGCATTCTGTGAACACCCTTGGTGCAGAGGCCAGACCGAAAGGAAGCACCCTGTATTGGTAGTGCTTTCCTTGAAAGAGGAACCGAAGGAACCTTCTGTGTGTTGGATGGATGAGGACATGGGTGTACGCTTCCTTGAGATCTAGAGAACAAAGCCAATCCTGACTCTGAAGTTATAGCAGCAGAGTACCGAGAGAAATCATCTTGAATTTCTCTTTGAATAGAAACTTGTTCAATTCTCTGAGATCTAAAATGGGTCTGTAGCCCCCTGTTTTCTTTGGAATAATAAAATAAGTGGAGTAGAACCCTGAGCCCTGTTGAAGAAGGGGTACTTCTTCTATTGCCCCTTGGGCAAGAAGGGTAGCAATCTCCTGACCCAGAAAGTTGAGGAGAGATGTTGGAGAATTGAACTGTTTCACCATTGTGTGGGGAGGAAGGTTTAAGAAATGAAGCATGTACCCTTCCTTTATAATGGAGAGGGTCCACTGCTCTGCTGTGATTTTCTCCCATCTGGGAGCAAAGTAAGATAACCTTCCTGGAATGGTGAGGGGCTCTGGTTCTTCCAGAGCCAGAAAGGCTAAGTTCTCTAGTTGCAAGTCAAAGGCCTTGAGGAGACTGAGGCTGCTGAGCCGTGGGAGG
Source organism: Ichthyophis bannanicus (assembly GCA_033557465.1). Lineage (NCBI taxonomy): Eukaryota > Metazoa > Chordata > Amphibia > Gymnophiona > Ichthyophiidae > Ichthyophis > Ichthyophis bannanicus. The sequence continues at coordinate 418,894,513 of CM066032.1, forward strand.
CCTGGCAGCCTTTGACTTGGCCTGTTTAGGTGGTTGCTGACGCTTTGCAGCAAAACGACCTGCAGAAGATGCCTGCTGACCATAAGCAGGATAGTATCTTCCCTTTTTAGAAAAAGGCATCTTCTTGAACAACCTTTTCTTAGCAGGAGCAGAGGTAGACTTTGAAAGTCGATCCAAAGCAGAGTTCTCAGCATCCATCTGAGTGGCTTTTGCTTTCCAATCTCTGCCAAAAAGGTTTTCACCTGTACAAGGAAGATTTCCCAATTCATCTTGGACCCAGAGTTCCAAATCAGATGCTTGTAACCAAGCAATTCTGCGTGCACCTATGGCAATAGCCAAGGCTCTACTTACACACTCAAAAGAGTCAAAGGCTGCACGGTTGGAAAATTTGGAAACATCTTGGGCATGTTTAAGCCAAGTGAGAAATTCCTGCCTTTTATCTTCTGAAATAAAAGGGGCCAAAGTCTGCAGATGATCTGTGACTTCTTTTAGAAACATCCCCATATAGAGACTATAGGAGCTGATTCTGGCAGCAAGCATATTAGCTTGGAAAACCCTTCTGCCAAAAGCATCAAGGGTTCTGCATTCACGTCCTGGAGGATTAGATGAGTGTCTCTTTGCACTCTTTATTTTCTTCATGGCCGACTCTACCACAATAGAGTGGTGAGGAAGCTGAGACTTATGAAAGCCAGGACAAGGAGGAACACGGTACATGGTGTCTAACCTACGAGAATGAGGAGAGGTAGTAAGAGGATTCTCCCACATGCTCAACATGAGATCATAGAGAATCTCATGAATAGGTAAGGTGGCTGCCTCTTTAGGAGCCTTAGGGTATTGCAAAATATCTAATTGCTTGGCTCTAGGCTCTGACTCAGGGGCCACTGTAATGGAGAGGCCCCTAGCCACTTCCCTAATGAAGTCTTGAAAAGACAAGTCTTCTGGAGGAGACATTCTTCGTTTTGGAGAATCTGGCTCCTGAGGAAGAAGTACCGGTGCCTCGACAGAAGCCTCCGACTCATCAGAGTCTTCGGAGGAATCGAAGTATCGCCTGTCTGGATGCTCCTGTAAAGCCCGATACGCGTACCGAGTGGGATCGACATCGGGAGTAAGTGCTACCGGTTCGGTACCGATGGGCATCATAGGACAGACAGGGTACCGTTGCAGTCGACACCGACGCCGATGTCGATGCAATCGGTACCGGCACCGGAAACAATGCCGGTGCCGGAGTCGATACCGGCAACAGGGATTGTTGCGGTACCGAAGGCGTCGAATCCTGCATAAACGCCGTTAGGGTGTGCTGCATGGACAGAATCTTCTGATCCATCGACGCCACCAGAGTCTGGATGTCGGTACCGGTGGAGGCCACCGGTACCCCAGAACACGGCAACAGGTGATCGGTCGAGGCCGATCCATCGATGTCAACCTGTGACCCCATAGATAATGCTTTGGAAGCCGGAACTTCCCGCCAGGGTAATTTTGCCGGTGCGGATTCCTCGAGGACAAGTCCGGAGGCATCTCGATGCTTAGAGGGAGATTTGCCCTTCGAGGACCGGCTAGATTTATGTTTGGTTACCTGAGATCCATGGGAGGAAGAAGAAGCCCTGAAAGACGTTGATGCCATCGAGGCTGCATCAGAGGGAAACAGGGTACTGAGCTTGGCTGCTCGGCTCTGCCGACCTCTTTTAGACATCATGGTACAGGACACACAATCCGTGATGGAATGGTCAGGACCCAAACATTTTAGACACCAATCATGGGTGTCGGTGACAGAAATAGTACCGCCACACTTCGTGCACTTTTTAAACCCGGAAGCGGGTTTCTCCATGAGGAGAAAATTGTTCAGGCCTAAGGCCCAAACCGCAAATGCACAATTGAAGAAAGAAAAGGTTTTGGGGTTTTTTTTGTAAGAAAGGAAAGAAAAGACCGGCGGTACCGGTCTGACGTCGAAGAAGGCAGACGCGACACAGAAAAATAAAGAAAAAATAAAGAATTCTTCTGCGGTGACAGGAACACGAACTGCTGGCTCCGCGGAAAAGAAGAACTGGAGAGAGGTGGTTGGGAAAGGCGGGAAGGCAGCGCGCAGGCGCTGTGGTATGCTCCCAAAAGCTTTCTTACTGGACGCTGGGGAGCGTTCCCGTGCAGGTTCCGTCGGTACCGACGATACCCATATGTGAAGACTCATTCCTGCTTGTTCCTGGAGATAACACCTTCACTCCTCCAACAACCATAACCCTGAATGAAACTCCAATCACAACCAAGTCTGAAATCACATATCTTGGAGTTACCCTTGACCAACAGCTCACCTTCAAAGCCCACATCAACAAACTACAAGGATGATATATAACAAAGCAAAGACTCTCCAGCACCTCTGACTGCTGCTTGAATCGGATGATTTCCACTCTGCTTTTCAAGCATCAATTCTACCACCCCTCGACTACTGCAATGCCATCTACAAAGGCCTCCCACAATCAACTCTTCCCCCTTCAAATCGCCCTCCATACAAAGGTGCGAATAATCCAAGCAGCAGCAAGACAAGATCATATTACACCCATCCTCAAGCAATTTCACTGGCTTCCACTACCAAATCGAATAAAGTACAAAACAATACTCCTGTCTCAAAAAGTCATCCACACCGACCCTCCCACATGCCTCCACACTCTGCTACAGACCCCTCAGCAAGGCAAATCAAGACATACCTCCATGATGAACATCCTGGTCATCCCTCACGCAAGAATCAAATCCAGCCAACAAGCCTGTAAACGAGCCTTCCAACTATATGCACCCACACCCTACCTGACAGTCTCAGGGTCATCTCAAACCTCTCCACCTTTCAAAAACACCTGAAGACACATTTATTCTCAAAGCATTTCTACCACATCACATAACACCCCTTTCAGCAGAATCCCCCCTTGACAAAACCCCTGTATATAGTTTGCTAATGTATATAGTCATATGACCCATAATTCTCCAGTGCATGTTTTATATAGTTTGTTACAATGAACCAGTTTTGTTCTATGTCAATCACTTTGACCCGGTGAAAGGCAGTATATAAATACAGCTAAATAAATAAATAAATACTAGTGCAAATCTCTGCGCAAATTATGCTTCGATTGCAGGCAGCAACATTACGCCTACTCGAGAATAACAAATGTCTGCGTGTATCCTACCCATGTACTGTATTTTGTGACTCTGCCAACATACTACCTAAACTCCTCCCCTGTGCACGTCTACCTCTTTGTGTTGTTGTGTGATGACCTATAAGGGAAAACATCTTATGTTCACTGCTGAGGGAACGTCTGTGGATGCAGTGCAAAGTTCATATTGAAATTGTGCCCCTTCCTGTATAAATTCCAGACTTCACTCTCATATCCATGTTGCTGCATTCAGCCAATTTTTCTATCAAATATTAATGACAGATTTATTGGATGGTTGAACCTGGCTTTATTTTAACTGCACAGAAGATCCTTGGAACATTTACCTATTCTGTCTTTTATGATCACTTTAAAGACAAAGACCATGTTGAGGAGTGGGAATGATTTTCTTTCTTTATTTGCAACCTTTATAACCCTCCTAATCAATATATTGATTAAGGCAATGTGCAATAAGAAATGTTCATAATACTGCAAACAAAACTAGACTTAACAATGAAGCTAAACAGGGTCAGGCCTGGCTATTACTTGGGTGGGTGGCCACCTTGGAATACCAGGCTGTAAACTCGCTGTGTGGAAGAAAGGGCTGGCAAGCTACTTCCAGTCGCACCTTGCCAAGAAAACCCAGGAGCTGGGTCACCAGGAGTCAGCATTAGCTTGACAGCACACATTGCATTACACTTAATACACAATGCCATAAATTCCATACTTGGCCAAGACCGAAAAACAGGGGCTGTGGAAATCTCACTTTGGCATGCCTCCCTTCACGTTTATTGCCACCTTGTCACCCCCACAAACACTTTTGTCTAGTGATGCCACTACTCCATTTTCCTCTTTCCTATTCTTTCCATCTCTTCCACCTCCTTCCCCTATTCATCCATCTGCATTATCATTCGCAATCCATAAACTTCTTTTTCCATTCTTATCCTTTGCCACTAATAACCCTCCATTTTAATTTACCCCAACATCTTCTCCACTTCTTTCCAACTCCCCCAGCACCTGCTTCTGCATCTTTCTCACCAACCAGCATCAGCTCCCTGCACCTCACTCTTCCGTCTAAAGCATAACCCTCCTGTCTCTGCCATGTTACATTCCCCCAGCAGTTTTCCGCACCTCAGGTAGGCAACCTCAGCAGGAGTCCCTCCTGCCTCTCCCCCTTCTTCACTTGCATCCACCTCTACCTGCTCTTTGCCTCTCATGCTTCCCCCTGCAGCAATGTAATCAAGGAGCTAAAATAAAAATATACATGCTCATTGGTAGCCATTAGGTCCATGCTGCTGGATGTTTAAGGGCATTGGGATGCTAAAGTCAAATGTGGAGTGCTCAAGGACCATCTTTTAAATTTTAATTGGGCCTTGGAGTGTGGCAGTGAAAGTAAACTGGATTTGGATTTAATTTATTAATTTGCTATACTGCTATACATTATAAAATATTAAGTGGTTTACAACAAAATAAAGCATGCTTAAAGGGGATTATTTTAGAAGTTATATTCGTGTTTTGCACGTGTATGTACCAGCACATTAAAGTGCAAATGAAGTTTACATCCAGTCATTTTACATGTGGCCCAAATATACATGTTTGCCCCGATCATGTCCATGCGATATGGGGATGTGCCAAGGGCATGGACTAAATGGAACTAAAAGTTAAATTTGTATCACCCAAATTATATAGGGGATTCATGTGGTCAATGGAAACTGTCCACTTCTATATTTACAATTGGTTCCTGGCATGTTTAGGTTTTAAAGAAGTGCTTGTTTCAGCCAGAAAGAAAGCTGCACTCCAGGGATCTTTAATAAAGCAGTGTGCCTTGGTGAGCCTGCGCCTGAGGGCCCTTAGGCATGGACCTCATGAAACTGGATACACTAGACAGTAAAAACGCCACTATTCAACTACAATGTGACATGAGTCTCGATTACACAAAGCACAAGACCTAGAGAACCATTAAAGAAACACCCAGGTGAATCCTACACATAGAATCAATTCCTCTTATCAACAGCTGCGCCTGACCTGCAATTCATCTACAGTCCCGGCACGCCATCCCTAGCGGACTCACTAAGACACCTCAATTTGCTCCACAACCAAATATGATCACTCATTACAGACTCTATTGTATGCAGATCTATATCATGCATATTCATTGTGGGTACTCTGAAAACCTGACTGGCCTGGGGTTCCCCGAGGACCGACATTGGGAACCTCTGGTCTAACCATTACATAATTAAATTCACCCTTCCTATGCTTCCTCCTTCCCCCCAATCACAAAACACAATACTCCAGAAAAAACAATTTAGATACTTTGATAAGGAAACCTTCCTAAAAGACAAATTACCTCAACGAAATACTCCACTAACATACCTTAATGATACCCTAAACAAATGGAATACCGCAATACAAAATGCTGCAACATCCACAAATACACATGTAAGAACTACCCACATACCCTCTGAGAAATGGTACTCATAAGACCTAGCAAAATTTAAAAAAAAATTAAGGAAATATGAACATAAATGGAGATCTACTAAAGTTCTAGAAGATAAACTCCTCTATATGTCATTCCTTAACAATTACAAAGAAGCAATTAATAGTGCAAAGAAAGACTATCACACTAAAATCCTTACTAAGTCCCTCAATCACCCCAGAGAACTTTTTGAAATTGTTAAGTCCCTAACCAAAATAACACAAAATGAAGTAAACAATACTAGCATAAAACCTCAATTACTAACTCATCACTATGCAGACAAACTAAAAAGAAAAACATGGTAGACACCACCTACTCCCCTAAGCCTCCCATAAACTATAACACATGGCACACTTTTCAAATAATCACCAAAATTACCACCACCACCTCCCCACTAGACCCCTGTCCCATTGCCTAGATTAAGACAACCAAAACTGAACTGGCTCCTTACCTCCTCTATATAGTTACCAATCCCTCTACCAAGGAATCATGCCAAATGATCTCAAACTCACTACGATTCGATCAATACTAAAAAACAAAACCCTCGATAAGGAAGACCCTAGCTCCTACAGACCCATAGCTAGTATAACCTTTCGTATCTAAAGTAATTGAGAAGGTTGTCCAAATTCAACTCCAGGAATTCATAGACCTAAACACACTGCTAAATGACCAACAATATGGTTTCCGCCCATTCCATGGTGTTGAATCACTACTACTAGTTCTTTTCGACACACTCATACGTGGCATGGATGATGCCAAACAGGAGTTCATTCTTGTATTTTTGGACATCACCTCCGCATTTGATAATGTTAACCACAACACCCTATTCACAAGACTAGACCAAATTGGAATAAAGGGAACAATCTTCCAATGGTTTAAATCATATATTTCAGACCGCACGCAACAAGTACAAGTAGGACAAAAGACATCCACAGCCTTCAAACAGGAGCACGAAATACCACAGGGATCTGCCCTCTCAGCACTCCTATTTAATATTTACCTTCAACTAATCTGCAATATATTCCGAAAATTCGAAGTAGGATATCATATCTATGCAGATGATATCATGTTATATCTCCCCAAGACATAACGAACCCCACCCAACACAAAATCTCATCATGCATCAAAGAAGCAGAGAACTGGCTAAAATCATATAACCTGTGCATTAACTTCAAGAAAACCGAAGTACTCTATGCTACAGGAAACCAGAACTTTATCTCATCCCTGACACTCACCATACATGACACTGTGCTTCCAGTGAAAAAGGAAGTCAAATACCTCAGTGTTACAGTTGATCAATCCCTCAGCATGACATCATACATAAAAGAGATCACTAGAACTATATTCTTCAAATTAAGGATCATACAGCACCTAAGATCACTACTTGACATCCATGATTTCAAATCCGTTGCACAAGCCCTAATCACCCTACACTTTGAATTCTGTAATAGCTTACTACATGGCTTACCCAAAAAGAATTTGAACCAACTTCAAATAGCCCAGAACTTGTCAGTCAGAATCATCTGTAAGGCCCGTTTAACAGAACACATTACACCCATTTTACATAAACTACACTGGTTACCAGTAACAAGTACAATAAAATATAAAACATTAATAATCACATTCAAACTACTTAATAACATAGCACTCTCATTCCTTGCAACCCTAATTAACAATGCATTAGACACAAGATCCAAAAGAGGACACGCACAGAACACTATTAATCCCACCGGCCTTCCACAAAACAAAACGAGTCACAAGCAACACAGCATTCTCAAACGTTGCATCCATACTCTGGAATACTCTACCAGACACATTGCGATCTATCAAAGACCTCCAAACATTCAAAAAGGAAATCAAACACTGCTATTCATTGAACACTATAGTAACAACTATGGTAAAAATGTCATATATCCATCCAAAGGCATACCCCTTGAGCCCCTCAAACACTACTGACATCAGATGAAATAGCTCTCAACCCTCAAATGCCCTCAACTTTAAGCAAGACAAAATTTAAAAGCTGTAAACTTGATACATGCAAAAACAGTAAACAGTCCCATATATAAATAGTTTTGTTTAATGTTTAATGTTCTACCTATAACAATGCCCTATGGTACTCATTCATTTATTGTAAACTGCCCTTGATCTTGGGAAGGGGCAGTACAGAAAAACACTGTAAATAAATAAACAAATAAATAAATGAACAGCAGGAGCTGGTCCCATGATTGCTGACTGCTCTGTTTCTTGGAGCAATTTCTCCAAATGGCTTAGTTTTGATCATTAAATTAATGAAACACAACTGCCTTAGGGCAAACTAAAACAAAATATAAAAAACGCCCTTAGTAAACACTAATCACTAAAATTTCAAAAAAGAATTCTAAATAATTTCTTAAAAATAAAATTTATTACAATATTTTATAAGGCATATATGACCTCAGGATGGCCTCACCCCTACATGTGGCGAAACTAATCACCATAGGGTTAAAGCAGACGCTCACATCATAGGTCTCCAGCCTTCTTTTTTTCTATCCCTTTTATATATTGCACAACTCCCACATCTACTAATTATAATTTAATTTAACCAATCAACATCCAAAAAAGTAATTTTAAGGATTCTTTCAATAAATAGAAACACAAACACAATAGTGGTAAAGTGTCTGCGCTCTCAGATGGACCTGAAATTCATGGACCGTCAATTCCTTATCCTGTAAGAGAATGAAAAGAACTTTCTTAAGTTTAGAATTCTCTGTGCACCAACAAATAGGTTTACATTCACTTATCTGCAGAGGTTCAGCACATGTCAGTATACAAACACTCAGTTAAACCGCAACTGCCATTGTTTCAGACATCAGGCAAAAATGCCTCCTGCCGCTATCGCGTTCACGGTGTTTGTGTTTCTATTTATTGGAAGAATCCTTAAAAGTAATTTTTTGGATGTTGATTGGTTAAATTAAATTATAATTAGTAGATGTGGGAGTTGTGCAATATATAAAAGGGATAGAAAAAAAGAAGGCTGGAGACCTATGATGTGAGCGTCTGCTTTAACCCTATGGTGATTAGTTTCGCCACATGTAGGGGTGAGGCCATCCTGAGGTCATATATGCCTTATAAAATATTGCAATAAATGTGTGTTTAAGAAATTATTTAGAATTCTTTTTTGAAATTTTAGTGATTAGTGTTGTTTACTAAGGGCGGTTTTTTTTATATTTTGGTTTAGTTTTGATCATACCATGACAGTCATGAACCTCAATCCTAAGTCAGAGTATGTGAGTATGATCTCAGTCTCTCAAATTTACCTCTAATGCTCATCATAGTAGTTGCATTGTGCCAGAGAGCTTCCTTCTGGAGTTCAAAAGATGTAACATGTATAAGCAACTTGTCAAAATGTGATTGGAAATCCCTCTTAATCAGGCCTGCGACTCCCAGTACAACGGGAAGTATTTCATGTTTTTATCTCATGGGCCCACGAGTTTTGAAGTTGTTTGCAGAGGAGCAAGAGCAGTCAGCATTTGTGCAGTAGGCTCCCTCTGCTCGGAGTCCTGTGAGGGCTGATGTGTGGCACTGGAGGAATGCAGCCCAGCTATGCACACATGCACCTCAGAAGAAAGCGTGCCCCTTTCACCCCTTCTCTTCTTGCTGATATCCCAGCAGGCTTATCAAAGATGTTATTGTCTCCCTCCTCTTAACAGGTAAATGGAAGGCAGAACAGGAGGCCTAATAGGAGAATGCAGCTCTCTCCTTCCACCTACAATATAGGAAAGGGCAAGGAAGGAAAAGCTACCATGGCCCTCCTAAACAAAATGGAAGGGCTGGCAGGTCCCTATAGTATCATTTTCTTAGCAGACAAAGAGGGAAGGAGAGAGAGGAAAATGAAAATACCCAACAGGCCCAGTGAGAAACCTGACAGGCCCCCATGACCCACCCTCTCCTCCCAAATGGGAGAGGAAGACAGGTAGAAGTTTGGCAAGGCTCTGATCAGACTGTTGGTGCACTGTGAGAAAGAGAATAGGCACTATTAGGGGGACCGTGGTGCCCACTGGTCTCTCAGTGTACTGGCAAAAAAAAAAAAATCCAAAGATGATCTGTTCACTGAATGGCTTACCAGTGGACCAACAGAAGGAAAAGAGTACCTAGTCCTCCATTTGGCATGCTGATGCATCACTGTCAGGACCACCAGAAGAGCTGCGATCCCCAGATCAGATCCTCAGAGTATCAGCTGGCATATTTGGTGTGCATGGCTCCATTCTGTCTTTAATCTTTCAAATATTTTATTACTAACCTTCAGTCTTGTTATCCTGCTGACAAAACCATAGCCAATGAATCACAAGCTTTTTCTTCTCTTTGTGCAGATATGATATATAGAATGATCAACCTGTGGTTTGCTTTAACATGTTTCCTGGAGATCTAGTCTAAATGCATATAAGCATCTTTATCTACTTTGTGAAATACAGATTTTTTGGGGGCTTTTATTTGCATTTGTTCACCAATATGCAGCATTAAAGCACCCTTGGAAGGATGGGTTAAAGAACAAATGAAATGAAATGAAATGCTGGTAGACCTATGCTACTGCTAGGCACACTTGGTACCTTAATACTTAAGTACTTTGCTTTCAATGTTAGAAACAAGTAGGGCAGAATGAAAGCATTAAATCTTTTTTTCTAAGTTTTTGTACATTATGTAAAACAGAGGCACTTGAAATCATTTGCTTTAAGCATTTAAAAATGATTTTATAGTAGATTTACTTTTTCACATTACCTTGAAAGCTATGGGAAAATCTTTAAAACTTTTTCCAATATCCTTCTCTTCAATGATGTTCTCACTCCCGTTGTTGTGTGCCTGTGACACTTTCTCTGCCTGTATCTTTGCAGTGCCTGCAGAGCAACAAATATACAGTGAAACACCAAGTGAATTTTCTCCAATCAGCACATGCAATACTGTAACATGCACACCTTAGTCCATATAAAATATATCATTTTCAACAACAAGATATAAATTTTAACAAGTTCACTAAATACTAGAGAGGATGGTCTGCTTAAAGACGAGAATCTTGACTGCCACACACAATATCACTCTTCTGGCAAATCTAACATGCTCGAGCTCTAAGCAGCATACAGTTCTATGAGGATCAATCTTATATGGAAAGAGACTATATTTAATAGTTTTTCATGTGTACTTGTAGTGATGGTAGGTTTTAGCATTAAGGACTAAATGAAAGGGAAAATCCTGTGCTGTCCTGAAGGGGACAAAAGCCAACAGAAGCCCTGCATCTTCAGTTCTACAAACACTCCTCCTTCCACAGAAACTCCCATGCCTATGGATGCAGAACACAACTAGGCAACGTCCCCTTACTACCCACCATAAAAAAAGAAATATTCAGATTCCGGAGACATCTCAGTAACAGCAACAAACACTCCTTCCATTTCTAGGTGTTGGGGAAAATAAGTATCTATCTATATATGTATAAGCATATCTATTTGAAATCATTGTATAAGCCTTGTATACAGAGAGCTCAATTTCTCACTGCGTAGCTGGATCTCAAGGGAAATAGGATAGTTAGACAAATACCTAGTTGGAAAGGAATGTGTTGTTCTCTATAAACCTGAGGATGAGACTGGTACCTTTTGGTACGGTTTTTGATAGACAGTGCTAGGCTTGGCACTAGGCTGTTGGGTGGATATTGGGTGGATTTATGACGTATTCATATGTTTGTAACTCTATAAAAGTAAGACTGCATTGTTATTATTTGGAATAAACAGGCACACTTTCCTACTTTGTGTTTGGTGTGTTTTATTCCCCTGGAGTCCAGCCAACTGAAGCAGAATACTGCAGATGAGGGTTGGAGGCTTCACGGGCCTGGAGTGACCCACAAGGGACTGTCAATCAGGTCCCCTTTCAGCTGGTGTCAGAAGTGGGATACTCCCGCTGGTCCGTGAATGTCCCCTGTGCTTTGGTGGCACGGTGACAATGGTATAAAAAACGAGATTACACATAAAAGGACTTTCCTGTTCCTCTGGTGGGAAGCGGAAGGAAAGCTAAATTTATTTCTTCCTCATCTGCAGGGCTGTGAAGGTTGTGTGCTTGTGTGATTGTGTGAGTTTGGCAAGACGCCCCTGCCATATCCTGAAGCGATATAGCGCTAGTGACGGATATTGTGCAGAAAGCCAGTGGCCAGACGTGCGCTTGTTGTGATTATTAGAGAATGGGCCATTCTCAAGGTAAGGAGAAATGCTCAAACTCCGCGGGAGTGCCTGGTGCATTACAGCCTAAGGTTTTTATTAGGTTCAAATCTGTGATGAAAAAGAATTTGTATTCCAGCCGTACTCCTGTTCCCCTAGGGTCTCCTCCTGTAGATTCAGAATCTCCTAAAGATTATGTTACTCGGGTGGCAGGGGGCTATTATACCAATCCATGGGTGGACAATTTGGCTGGTTGGACGGAGAGTCTCCGCAGTTCTAATCCATTTCCCCGGGAGGGCAGCTTTTCTGCCTGGCATTTAGATATGATTAGGGGATTGTGTTTAGGGGATAAGAAAGCTTTTCCTTTTTATTCCGGGGATCCTAAATGGCCTAAATCTTACATGAAGGAGTGTGCAACTGTGTGGCTGCAAGTAGCTCCTTATTACAATGGGCCACAGGGCTCTGTTGAGCCATCTGTCCCTTCTTCTGCTTCTCTAGCCACTTCTATGGCTACTCCTTCTGTTATTTCTGTTTCTGCAGTAGTACCCTCCGCCCCTCTTCCCTCTGAATCTGAATCTGAGTCTGCTCATCTCCCCCCTCCGTATGTGTCCCCTACTACAAGTTTGTATCCTGCTTTGACCCCCTTGAAGGGTGATGATTCTTTGGAGGATTTGGTTTTGGCGGCCGGGGTAGTGGGCCCCGGGTCACATAGTCCTCGTCATGTTGCTGTACGGAGGGAGCGTAGGGAATGCCGGTGGCACGCCTGTCAGGATGTCTTGGCTGACAGTGCTCGCCTGCGTGATGGTGAGTTGCTGGGAACCCCTCTGTGTAGGGCCGGCGGGAGGGGTTATTCCCACCTGCGTTTGTCGCGAGAAGCACATCAGTCGCAGAATGAGATGGGTGCCCCCTCGGAAGAGGATCCGAATCTGTTGGATGAAGTGCGTGAGTCCCTCTCTCAACTTAAGGTAATGGGTGAGTCCCTTTCTCAGCTTAAGGAATTGATAGGGGGGGTAGGGAGTCAGGGTTCTGGTAATAACTCTAATAACTCTCCTTCACCTCCTGTTCTGACTCCCCATACCTCTGGTAATCCTTTTATCTCTTCTTTGATTCCAATGTCTGCTTCTATTTCTGGGAATCCTTTTGCTCCAGTTTTTTTTACTTCTACTCCTGTGTCAAATATAAAGCAAGAGATCCCTCAGAGTGGGGAGGGAAATTTGCAGTTTCCTTTTCTAACTATTGGTGAGCAGGTGCTTATTAAGCCCCTAGACCCTACTGTGTTATCGTCTATTTTGCAACATGCACCTAATCCTATGAAGGCTCCGGCAGCTACTGTTCAATATTTGCAGCGTATGACCAGAGGATTGCAGTGCACAGCGCAGGATTATCGGTTGATTATTGAGGGGGTGTTGGGATATGATGAGGAAACTCCCTTTGATTTTTCTAAGGTACAATTATTAGAGGATCCCACTGCACGGCAGGATGATGTCGCCCGTGAGTTACAGCAGCCACAGGTTGTTAAAGATATGTGGGGGGAAGTTCAAAGGGAATTTGAGCGTTTGTTTGGGGCAAAGCAGAACTTAGCTGCTTCGATTGCCTGTCAGCAAGAGTTAAATGAGGGCGTGTCCCAGTTTGTGAAGAGATTTAGAAAGTGTTGGAAGGAAGAAGCAGGTCTTGCTATTCCTGCAGACGGTTTAATGGCTTCTATGTATATACAGACATTGCTGGGGGCTATGCGCCCCGAGGTACAGATTGCAATAAAGCAAATGGTTGATGAATGGTTTGACATGTCGCCAGTAAAGTTAGAGAAAGTAATTTTGTCTAAGGAGGCGTCGGGTTGTTTTGCGGCAGTGGAGAAGGCACAAGGGAAAGTGAAGGTGTCGCATGCGTGGCAGCAACCTTATCATCCAGGTGAGTGGGGTGGCAGATCTGGGTATGGGGGATGGGGGAGTCAGGGACCTTTTCCAGGCAGAGGTGGGGGATTTAGGGGGCGAGGGAGAGGACGGGCAGGAAGTCGGTGGGATGGCGTTGTTCCCCGTAATCAGATATGCTTTAACTGTAAGCAGCAGGGACATTGGAAGCATGACTGTCCGTATGCTGCAGCTGTGCCATGTTCCCCTCCCCCTCCAATGCCTGTGCCTGTGGTACCTAGTACTGGAGCTCCCGCAGCCCCCGCCCCGGTCATTCCAATTAACTGGCAGCCCCCGGGTCGTGCCTAGGGCTGCCCTGAGGCGCCGGTTCCGACCTGGGTACAGCTGACAGAGAGATGGAAGGACCCCCCCTGTTGTTCCTTGTTAATTGGGGGGCGCCCTGTGTCCTTTGTTATAGACACGGGGGCTACTTGTTCTACGTTGCATGCTTCTATTTGGAAAGAATCTCTGACACCCGGTCCTGCCTCGATAGGGATCAATGGAACCTCGACCCCCACCTGGATTACCCCTCCGTTGTCCATTACGCCTTTAGGGCAAAAGTCCCCGTTGTTCACGCATTGTTTTACTATAATTCCTTCCTGCCCGGTTAGTTTGTTGGGGAGAGATTTATTATGTAAGTTAGAAGCAACTACAGTCAGCGCTTCAAATGGTACTTTTTCTTTGCTTTCCCCTTATCTCTTAAATTTATTGCAGGAGAGTGTTCAGCAGGAGAATGTTGATATAGTGTCGGTGCTGGAGCGAGTCCCTCCTGAGTTATGGGCCTCCTCCCCTACAGATGCAGGGCTAGTTCCATGTACGCCTTATGTCGCAAGGTTAAAGAATCCTATGGCTATTGTTTGTATTAGGCAGTACCCTTTGTCCAGTGCTAAAGATGAAGCTTTACGATCTATGATTGTTGAGTTTGTGGCTGCAGGAATAGTTATTCCCACTGTGTCTCCTTTTAACACGCCTGTGAATCCCGTCCCCAAAGGGGAGGGGTTCCGATTTAACCCAGGACCTTCGGGCAGTAAATCAATTAATTGTTCCATTGGCTCCGGTGATGCCAGATATTGCTGGACTGTTAACCCTTATTCCGATTGATGCTAAATGTTTCACTGTCATAGATTTGGCAAATGCTTTTTTTAGCGTGCCTATAAATTCCCAAACGCAGCCGTTAATGGCTTTCACGCATGCTGGCAAACAATATACCTGGACTCGGCTCCCGCAGGGATATATTGATTCCCCGGCAGCCTATTCCTTAGTTCTTAAAATGTCAATTGAAATGTGGCATCCGCCTTGTTCCTCCACCCTTCTCCAGTACATGGACGATTTATTATTGTGTTCTAAGACTTGTTCTGATTGTGCTACAGACTCTGTATCTTTACTTTGTCACCTTGCCTCTCATGGACATAAAGCCTCTCTGAAAAAGCTGCAGTTGTGCTGTGATCGAGTTACTTATTTGGGGTTTGTGCTGTCCCCAGGAAATCGGGCGCTCTCTCCCGCCCGTGTGCAAGCAATTATTACTCTGACACCTCCTTCAACAGTTACCCAAATGCTGGCATTTTTGGGACTGGTCTCCTTCTGTCGTGCATGGATCCCTGATTATGCTTACTGGGATTCTATTTTGAGACGGGCTACACTGCAACTGCCTGGTTCTGCATCTATTGAATGGACTGAGGAAATGTTTTCTGCCTTTGCCACTTTAAAGAAATTGCTCATTTCAGCTCCTACATTGGGCCTGCCAGATTATGGAAAAATGTTTTATCTTTATGTAAGAGAAGAAGGGGGAACGTTGGCAGCCATTTTGGCTCAAGATCATGGGGGCGGTATGCGTCCAGTGGCGTATCTGTCCAAAAAATTGCCCATCCAGGTGCAGGGGATGCCCGCATGCTTGAGAGCTTTAGCTGCCTCGGCTATTGCCGTGCAAATGGTTACTCCTATTACCTTGTCCCATGCAACTACTTTATATTCTACACATGCTGTGTTGAATATTTTGAAAAATCTTACTACTCAGCACATGACCGCTCAGCGTTTAAGTGGTTATGAAGTTCTTTTGACTACCACTGAAGGGCTAACTGTTAAGCAACAATCTTCTGCTTTTACTCCTATGTTGGCGTTGCAGGCTCTGATGCGCCCTGTAGATGACTCTGATTTATCTTCAGCAGAGCATGATTGTTTAAAATTGATTAATTTTGAGACATCAGTACGTCCCGATCTGTCCTCCTCTCCACTCCCTAATGCCCCACACATATTTGTGGATGGAAGTTGTGTACGTCCTACAGATCATGCCTATATTTCTTCTTATGCTATTGTAGAACTGCCAAATATTTTGCATGAAGCTCAGTTATTACCTTATGGATCTGCGCAAGCTGCTGAATTAGTAGCGCTTACTAGGGCCTGTGAATTATTTGCTGACAAACGCGTGAATCTATACACAGACTCTCGATATGCTCATGGTGTCGTCCACGACTTTGGGGTGTTATGGGGGAGGAGAGGGTGGAGAACGGCAGATGGGAAGCCCATATCACATGCAAAATTAGTAAATGATTTGTTACAAGCTCTGTGTAAGCCATCTGAGGTAGCGGTTATTAAGTGTGTTGCTCACCGATATGACAATTCCTTTATTTCACAGGGAAATGCACTGGCAGATCTGGCTGCGAAGCAATGTGTGCAGGCCGAGAGCGAACGCCTGCATTCCTTTACTGATCCTAGGACTATGACACCAGCTCCACCCCCTGCTACAGACTCTTTGTTGTCTGAATTCTATGTGTCTCCTCTTGAGCATTCTTTTCCTTTCCATCATCTACAAGCGGCAGCTGATCCTGAAGATATATCTTATTGGGAACAACAGGATATGTGTTTGAATGCAGCACAAATCTGGCAAGAGAGGGGGGGTGGCCGTAGGGGGTTGCCAAAGGCAGCTGCCCCACTTTTAATTGCCCAAGTTCATGGTGTTGGCCATAAAATAGGAAAACAGTGTTAAAAGAACTACAGACAGTGTTTGTGTGTAGAGATCTGCCTCAGTTAGTTGAAGTGCAATTAAGTCAGTGTTTAACGTGTGCCAGGAACAATGTACAACGAGGAAAAGATGTGGGTCAGCTGCAGCATTTGCCCCCTCCTCAAGGTCCCTTTCAAGCTTTGCAGGTGGATTTTACTTGTATGCCCAGGTCTACAGGGGGTTTTAAATATCTGTTAGTGATTGTAGATCGGTTTTCCAAATGGCCTGAAGCTTTTCCCACTACCAAAGAAGATGCTAGGACTGTGGCTAAAATTCTATGTAAAGAAATTATTCCTCGGTTTGGGTGTCCCCTGTCAATAGATTCTGATCAAGGCCCAGCATTCACCTCAAAGGTGTTACAGCATATTACTCAAATGTTTGCTATTGATTGGAAATTTCATGTGCCATACCATCCCCAGTCCTCAGGGATAGTGGAACGAATGAATCGCACTATAAAAGAGAAATTGAAAAAGGCAACTCAACATGCTCCTGGTAAATGGCCTACTTATTTACCGGCAGTGTTAACAGAAATTAGGCTTACTCCTGGAACTTCTGGGTTTTCTCCGCCGTTTGAAATTCTAATGGGGCGTCCCTTCCCATTACCGTGGAAATGGCCAGAGGGAGCAGTAATTACGGCTGATGATTTGCTTATTGCACAAGAAGAGTATGCTGTGCAGTTAGCCCAATATTTATGTGAAGTATCTGAACAAGTTTATCAGATTTTGCCCTGTCCCTCCATAGAGTCAACGCATCCTTTCCGTCCTGGAGATCGAGTCCTGGTGAAGCTGTTCCATAAGAAAGGGCAGTGGGATCCTCCCTTCGGGAAACCTGAGGAGGTGCTGGCCGTGACCAGAACTGCCGTGCTGACAGATCAACATCCTACCTGGATCCACGCTTCACGTGTGAAGAGGGCTCCTGAGGAAACCGGAGGAACGCAGGCTGACGACGTGCCATGACGAGAAACAGACCATGGCCTCCTCTCTGGTGTTTGATGTTCATCTCTCTTTTTGTTGTTTGGATAGTCTATGCTGCTACCGGGGAATGGCCTTGGAATCCGAGGTGTTTTCCGAGATGGACGAACAGTTCGTCTGACCTCATTGATCCTAGCCTGAAGAATAATATGACTAAACCCACTTTTCTGCACTCTTTGGATCGAACTGATTCGGCTGTACTCCGCAGCAAGCGGAATCTTCCTTCTGTTAACTTATGGAAACTCACAGTGCTGGAAATTGTGCGTTTGATGAACATCACTGACTGTATTATATGTACCCCACTTCCTGCCAGCGTTCGCACTACTCCAGTAATGGTACATTCTCTTACTTTGCATGAACTTGTTAGTCCGAACCCATGTATGGATAATCCCGCTTATAATGTTTCTTGTTATGTTCCTACTGATTGTGCAGATACTTGGAAAGCTAATAATATGAGTGATCCCTCCCCTTTGCCAGTGTCTGTTCCCGATTCTTTGAAGTTTTTATTGTGTTATGATCTTGACCCTTCCAATCCCTCTCCCCTCTCTAGTCGTTGTAATATTACTTATTTCCCTATGCAACGCAAGTATTTGATTCGGCCGGGAACTTCATTATCTCTTTGGTTGCCCCATGTGCATGATTTTCAAGTGCCAAAGAAGCAGGTTATTCCTATACCTCTGGGCAGGAATATCAGTAATATTACTATGCTTGTGTCTACAGCCTATTTCCTTAAGTCTGCTGCTATTGCTGCTGTTAAAATGCATGCTGGTAAAGAGAGTGCTCTGGTATATGATGATTGGGGGGCCGCTCATTTTAGTCCGTGGTTATCTTGTTATCTACCTGCCAGTTCTGTGCGGATGAGTAGATCTGGAAGTATTTATAATCACGCTTTTCCACAATTTCCGTGGGATACTGACACTACCCCTGTCCCTGCTTTAGCTGGGCATTATTTCTTATGTTCTGGGCACTTATATCAGGCTGTTCATCTCTCTTTGCTACCTTGTACTGTTGTTAAAACAACTCCTTATTCGGCCCTGATACCATTGCATGTGACCCATGGCAAAAGAAAGAAAAGGAATGTAAATCCTTGGTCACCTGATAATCCAGAGGATGAAGCTATTCAAGCCTCATACCAATATATTAATACTACTTATCCTCTAACCAAGGTCCGCTTGGATGCTCTTAGCTGGACCTCTTGGATCCCGGTATTTCAAACTCCTGCTATCACTGCTGAATTAGGTATGGCTATTAGACGTTTGCAATGTTTGTTACATGTTCAAATGCGTTCTGTTACTGAATCTATTTCTAAGTTAACCGAATCTTTGGAACAAAATTCTCAAATTACCTTACAAAATAGAAGGGCCTTGGATTTGCTTTTGGCTGCTGAGGGCGGGGCCTGTACGTTTTTAAATGAAACTTTTTGTTGTTCTGTGATCGCGAACCATACTGTCTTTGTATTAAATGCTATGAAAAAATTAGAACCCTATCAGATTTGCACATCGCTGATTTCCAGGGTGGCCTGGATTTCGGCGGCGTTTGGGATGGTGTGAGTAAATGGTTTCAGGGTTTGGGAGGGGGCTTAAGGGGATTACTTATTGCATTGTTGGTAGGTTGTGTTATTTTGCTTTTTGGTTGTTGTCTCTTTTCTTTTATTCTTGGCTGCTGTCGTAAGGCCCTGCAAAGTTCTACTACTTTTATGTATTCCTATACCCCTGTTTCTACAGTGGCTGATGTATCAGAGCCACCGTGTCCTGATATTCAGTTAATCATGCCTGCTTAAAATTTTGTATTACTCTACTAGGTTGTTTGTGGGCCTATTTAGGCCCAAAGGGGGGATTGTTGGGGAAAATAAGTATCTATCTATATATGTATAAGCATATCTATTTGAAATCATTGTATAAGCCTTGTATACAGAGAGCTCAATTTCTCGCTGCGTAGCTGGATCTCAAGGGAAATAGGATAGTTAGACAAATACCTAGTTGGAAAGGAATGTGTTGTTCTCTATAAACCTGAGGATGAGACTGGTACCTTTTGGTACGGTTTTTGATAGACAGTGCTAGGCTTGGCACTAGGCTGTTGGGTGGATATTGGGTGGATTTATGACGTATTCATATGTTTGTAACTCTATAAAAGTAAGACTGCATTGTTATTATTTGGAATAAACAGGCACACTTTCCTACTTTGTGTTTGGTGTGTTTTATTCCCCTGGAGTCCAGCCAACTGAAGCAGAATACTGCAGATGAGGGTTGGAGGCTTCACGGGCCTGGAGTGACCCACAAGGGACTGTCAATCAGGTCCCCTTTCACTAGGCACTCTATGACATTGTCACAAAACACTACAAACACCACTATGCTATAACAGCACTAATTCCTAGGATTAATAATCTTACAAAAGGCAGTGTATATGTTACAATGGGCCCTCGAATACCAATAAGCCACCTAATGGTAGGTACAGATGAAAAAGCAAAACAAGCTGTATATCCCTGCCCAGAACTTACATGTTAATAGAATCCTCCAGCTTGGTCTCATAGGCAAAACAATCATCAAATACAGAACAAGGAACCACAACTTAGAAACAAAAATATTCAAATAAAAAATGAACTGAAAAGCAAAGGAAGTCATGCTCTGTGTGTAGTGTAATATTGGCAAAATAGAAACAGTAATGCATTCTCACAAAAAATAAATATGCAGATCTCTGTATAATCCAATGGAAAACAGCAAGCAGTGCATCAGAATATGGTACATCCTTCCAAAAGCCCAGAAATGGAATTTGGCTGAGACAATGATGCCTATCACCTGAATCCTGGAACCATCTGTGTCTTCCCTTTTATCATCAAAGTTAGATCTGCCATCTAAGACTTCAGGAAATGATATTTCCGCACATAGTAGAAATGTGCTCATTTCAATTTCATTACCACCTTCTGTCATGCAATTATTGACAATATAGATGGCATGATACAGTTGGAACCAACTATTTCTATGGGAACAAACACCATACAATACAGTTCAGCACAGCATGTAGGCAGAAAGTGCCATGTTATATCACTGTGCACCTCCAACAAAATACTTATTTCAGCAAATGAATGGAGTGAGCTCTTCAGAATTGCAAATGGCACTGCTTTCATGAGCTTTCCAAGATGGAGGGGTGCACTTTGGATTCACAATAAGGGCCACAAAGCAGTGCATATACCTGGTAACACTAGATACAGAATAACAATAATAACTATAAATGTCAGGGCTCATGGCAAAGTGGCACTGCAGAAAATAACTACAACAAATTAAATAAAAAGACTGGAAATCCAATGAAATACTCAAAATGAAAAAAAGGCTCAGTTTATTCCCATTATTGCATTTCCAAACTTGACATTCTCGTTTCCTGTCTCTAAGTTGGGATACCTGATGCTGCATAGCATGGCCACTGTCCCTGAAGCACCAAGACTGAAATTTTCAAATATCTAAGTCAGGAACGTTAAGGTGAAAAAATTAAAATTTGGGCCAGGATTTTTCAAAATGATCCAAAAGGACCCAGTAGCAGGTGAAATAAGTAACATTAAAAAAAGGGAGGTCAGGGCAGAGCAGAACACAGCTCGTGCAAGCAACCTGGAAGAACAGAACAGTAAGAGCAATAGGATGTCGACAGCACAAAGAAGCACTTACCAGTGAGAGAGCAGCCTGAGCAGAGGAACATCAGAAGCAAGAAACGCCACTGCAGGCGGAAGAGCTGGCAAAAGGAGCAAAGACAAACTCAGCAGGTACCCAACAAGCATTTGCACAGAGAAGCACAATCCACCTGAACAGCTTCAGGCTGAGGTCACAAGGAAGGCAGTCATCCAATGCAGTACTGAGGTGAAAAGGCAAGTACGGTGACATGGTGACATTTTACTTACCAGTTAATGTCCTTTCCTTGAGCCCTGCTAGACCAGTCCAGACAAGGGGGTTGTGTTCCCCTACCAGAAGATTGGTGGAGACAAAGAACCAACGAAAAGCCCAGGCTTTAATGACATCACCCTCATGCTGCCTCTATTCGCCTCAGCCACCAGAGGCCTCTTCAGTATTCATTCCAAAGTATATGGGAGAAACATGGCAAGCCTCACACAACCTCAATTGTGGGCAACAATGAGTATTCAACAGTACAGAACTAGGTAAGATCATAAGATCATAAGATATGCCATACTGGGTCAGACCAAGGTCCATCAAGCCCAGTATCCTGTTTCCAACAGTGGCCAATCTAGGTCATACATACCTAGCAGTTTCCCCATAAGACATAGGTTTCCTAGGTATAGGAAAGCATAAACAGAAGGCTGTCAGTAGAAGATGAAGCTGCAGAGTGAAGTATAAAAATCATAGCAGACTCAAGTTTAACGCAGCTGAAGAACAGAACAAATACGGGCAGGCCCTGGACTGGTCTAGCAGGACTCAAGGAAAGGACATTAACATGTTCACTGTTCTTTGTAACTTGTTACTTGTTTTCTGTAAACCACTCTGATTTTGGATAAAGCTGTATAAAAGCACACATAAATACATAAAAATAGCTAAAGTAAAATGTCACTTTCCAAGTGGGACATACCAAAGCTATGACTCCACTGGGCAGGAAGAAGACACAGCAGCTCAAAAACCCTTGAGCCAAGGCTGTGTCCGCCCACGCATAGGCATCCAAGTGGTAATGTTTGACAAAAGTGAAAAGTGATACCCATGTTACCACCTGAAAAATGTCTTGTGCTTGGGTAGAATGGGCATGCAAACCTTCCGGAACTGGCCAGTTCCACAACAGATATACCAAGGCAATGACCTCCTTAATCCAGCACCCCAAAGTTGACTTAGCCACCATGTCACACTTGCACAGACCAGCAAACAGCACAAAATGATGGTTGGACTAATGAAAAGAATTTGTAACCTTCAAGTACTAGAGAAGCACCCTCCGGACATCCACAAGGCAAAGATCCTTATCCTTCCCTCCCACACTACTCCTTAGAGAAGGAGGGCAGGCAGACCAACAGGTTTACATGAAAGGGAGAAAGCACCTTAGACAAGAAGGAAGGCACAAGCTGAATGGAAACAGCCTCCTTTGAAAAGATAGATAAGGATCTCAGCAAGACAGAGCCTGCAGCTCGGAAATCTACTTTGCGGAACAAATCGCAACCAAGAAGACTATCTGGAGCGTCAAATCCTTCAAAGTAGCACACTTCAATGGCTCAAAGGGTGCCAACATCAGGGCCCTGTAGAACATCAGGCCATCCTGTAGAAAGGCTAACAGAGATGGCACCTTGGCCACCTCAGGAGCCAACTGCAGAGCACCATACCATTACTCAAAGAAGCATCAGACCCACACGTATACAAGCTTGGTAGTCCTTCTCTGGAATCTGAGCAGAATGGAAACCATCACTGGAGAATAGCTCTTACACGCTAGCCATCTCCTTCCAAAAGCCAAGCCGTAAGTGAGAAGGCAACTGGGTCCTCCAGGACAATCAGTCCCTGTCACAATAGGCCCAAGACAGAGGCAATCAAAGAGGAGACGCCTGCAGGAGTTGCATCAGGTCTCTGAACCATGCTGGTATCGGCCAATTCGGCCTCAACAGGACAATCCTCTTCTGGTGGCGTTCTATATGCCGAATCACATGCCCCGCCAGTGGCCATGGAGGAAACATGTACAGCAGGTGCTGACTTGGCCAAGGCTGTGCAAGGGCATCAATGGTCTCAGACCCAGTCTTTGGGCAGCGACTGAAGAAGTGACAAGCTTTGGCACTGGAGCAGGTCGCCATCAGATCCATTTCAGGGTGACCCCAATGGCACAGAATCAACTAATATGCCTCCTGACTCAACTCCCACTCTCCAGGATCCAGAGAGTGCTGACTGAAGAAGTCCACTTCCATATGTCCACCCCAGCAATGTGCTGAGCCGACAAGGTAAGGAGGTTTTTCTCCACCCAGGCAAAAAGGAGAGCCATCTCCAGAGCTACCCTGGCACTCCTCATGCCAAATTGCCAATTGACAAAAGCCACCACAGTGGCATTGTCTGAAAACACTTGAACAGCTCAGCCCTCAACCAGGGGCTGGAAACGCAGAAGAGCAAACCTGATAGCACTCGCCTCGAAGTAGTTGATGAACCACACTGTTACTCTGCAGTTTCAATGGCTCTGGACTCTATGGTCTTGGTAATGTGCTCCCCAGCCGGAGAGACTGGCATCTGTCGTCAGAGGGAACCAGAAGAAATAATCTAGCATCATACCTTTCCTTCAGATGACAGGGCTACTGTCACCACTACAGGCTAGACTTCACCATAAATGGGAGCCTGTGCTTGAACTGCTGAAAACTCGGCGATCCTCCAAGTAAGTAAGGTCACCTGGAACGCACATGTGGGTACCCGCCCATGGCAAGGAACTAAAGATAATCTCAGACTCTGGGAGCCTGCTGCGCCAGGCAGTCCAACAATCTTTTGACGTCTTCCTCTGGTTTGAAAACTCTGCTCACTCAAGTGTCAACATGTGCTCCCAGAAACTACAGGGACTGGGAAGGCAACAGCTGGCTCTTTCCCCGATAGATCACCCAGCTGAGACTTTCCAACAAAAACACCACTCGGGACACCACCTAAGATGCTTCTGAAAGGGAACGGGCTTGAATGAACCAGCCATCTGCATATGGATGGAAACAGATCCCTCAGTGCCACAGTTGCCACCACAATGACCTTGGAGAACATCCTTGGGGCACTGGATAGCCCAAAAGGGAGGGTGGCAAACTGATAGTGAGAGCCAAGCATGGCAAAAGGTAAATACCTTTGCTGATCCACCCAGACCGGGAAATGAAAAATATGCCTCAGCCAGATCCAAAGAAGCCAAGAACTCCCCTAGATGCAGTGCTTGAATCACAGAGCGCCAGACGCACAAGTGCTTCTTGACCCCCTTGAATTCCAGAATGGGCCAGAAGGAACTGTCCTTTTTGGGCACCATAAAATAGATGGAGTATCTGTCCTTACCCTGCTCGTCTGGGGGGATGGGCACCACTGCTTTCAGGCAAAACAACTTGTCCAGGGTAGACTGCACAGAGACACTTTTGATCACAGACCCACAAGGGGAGATGATGAAGGCATCTGGAATCGGCTCTTTGCATTCCAGGACCTACCCAAACCAAATGGTGTCTAGCACCCAGTGATCCTTGGTAACCAGGCCCATTCCTGAGAGAAAAGCCCCCAATGGACCCCCAAACCTTCAGTGCACAGCCCGGGAGGGTCCTCCTCTGGAAGGTACAGAGTCCCTGGGCCCATGCACTCCACAAAAGGACTGAGAACGAGCCCAAAGTTTGGAAGCAGAGGTGAAGAAAGGTTTTCCAGGTTAGTAACAATGAACATTCAGAAACTCTCGGGGATCTAGCCAGCATGCCCTCGGTGAACGAGCAGAGGTTGACAAGAAAGGGGCTCAGCCCGCTTCACAGGCCCCTTGGACCTGTCTTATGGAAAGTAGTAAGATTTTGTTTCACCCAAGTCCTTCACCAGATTCTCCATATCAGCTTCAAAAAGAAGCTTCCCCTTAAAAGCTAGTTGGGCCAACCAGGTTTTTCAAAATGAGTCTGCTACCCAGTGCCACACCGTGCCACCGTTGTCAGGGAATCATCCCTGGCCATCAAACATATCGGGTCAGATGGCATCAGAAAGGAAAGCCATACACAACTCCAAAAAAGGCATAGTATCATCCAGCAGAAGAGACTGAATCCACAGAGCAGGGTTCAAGACATCAAGCTGGCACATACCGTCAGCTGCAGAATAGCAGCTGCCACAGCAAACTGGCTCTTCAACAATGAATCCACCTTACAGTCCAGAAAATTCTTTAAGGCCGATCTGCCTTCCACAGGAATGATGGTCGTCTGGTAACTACCATGACCTGTGTATCCACCTTCAGAATACCAAACCACTTTAACGCACTCCTTCTTTGGGAGAACATAGATCTTCTTACACACTCTTAACTCCTTAGGCGGGTGAGTTGGGAGAGTCCCACTCTCACCAGTTCATATGCTTGATCATATCTTAGAACGGGAAGACAGTAGTGAATTTCTGCTCCCCTTGAAGGAGCGGGTGCACCCAGGTTCAAGGCAAATGAGACCCTGGTGAACAACATCACCAGCTCCTCATTCTGGAATAGATGGATCACCCCAGCCTCTTCACAGTCTTCTGAAGGCAAGAATACTTCTTCAACCACATCAGAGCCCAGTAACGAGCCATCTCAATCCAAGTCATAGTCAAAATCTCAGACAAGTCCCAGCTGTTCCCCATCTCCAGGGGGAACCCTCACCAGGGATGCTTAGGCATAGACAATCGAACAGGGCTTCCACTTACAACCTCCCACATGAGATTGTGCCCAGGAGCACCCAGAGGCTGCAGAGTCCAAATTTCCATGTCAAAAAGACCAGACCTGCAGCAAAAAGGAAACTAGTTCTGGGGAGCACAATCCAGAGTCCAGAAGTTCTCCTCTTGGAAATGACCCTCCAACACCAGGGGGCACAGTTGCTGCAGACCCCCTAGAAGATGAGTGGCACACAGCATGATCGCCAGACCCTCCAGCCTGCTGGATATCCTTACCCATAGGGCCATCCGTCACCTCCTACCCTGAGACACACAAGGTTGGACTAACTGCATCACCCTGCTAAGAGAGGGGGACCAGGGATGACTCAGAAGCTGTCATGCAAGAGCAGCAGAATCCAGAATCTGGAGATGAGGCATCTTGCTTGCCACAGGTCAAACAATGTTTCCTGGAAGAAAACATACAGAGTTAAGACAAGTATCACAACAGTGCTCTAAAGCTGGGGCAACCTGAAAGGCACACATTAACTGTGCTTTTATTGCAACATGTGTTACATGCACTAGGGAAGAAAGACACGTTGGAGCCATTTGGGTGGAACGTGCACTAGGACCACACAACCGCCAGGTGCAAAGTAGGTAAAAATGCTAATGCATACAGAAAATGGCAGGAAACCACCATGCCACACCAATTGTCACCAGCAATCTGCCCAGATGTGCATTCTATGAATATGAAATCAGGAGCCCCCAACAAGGACAGTGATGAAGTCAAGCCTTGGGACTCACCCCCTGAGAGCCCCAGGCAGAGAATCCGTGCCGGCCTCAGCTCTACTCCCCAACTGTTTTACTGGCTATTCAGCACTGCATTTAAGATGGCTGGCAGACAGATCCCTCTGACAGCCTTCTGCAATCTTCAGTAGAGAGCAGGGGGACAGAGGAGGTGGAAGGGGATGCTGAGGTTGTCTGAAGCTGCTGCAATCTTCCAGATCCTTCCAATTTTTGGCTGCTCAACAGGCTCTTATGATAAGAACGTGGAGCTGAACCAATTTTCCCTCCTCCTATGGCTACCAAAAAGACCACAGTCTAGTGGAGCTTCCCACATCATGCTCAAGTGAGAGAGTCACCCTCAAGGACGTTGTTGCAATCTTTCCTCTCAATCTTCTGGTTTTCTTCAGAGAGGAGAAAATCCATCCACTATCTGAGGAGAAAAAGAAATATTGAAGAGACCTCTGGTGGCTGAGGCGAATAGAGGCATAGGACTGATGTCATTGAAATCTGGGCTTTTCATTGGTTCTTTGTCACTGCCAATCTGCTGGTAGTGGAACACAACCCACTTGACTGGACTGGTCTAGTAAGACAATATGGAACGATGCTTTCCATTTGCTGCAGTGGGCCTGAAGAAAACTGGTTGGCACCTGCATATTCCCTGTTTAACCAAATGCCAGTGAGAAGTATACTCCACAAGGAGTGGCCTAGTGGTTGGGGCAAGGTACTTCAGGCCAGAAGGTCAGGGGTTCAAATCCCACTAGAGGACAGCAACCTAGGGCCAGAAGGACTGGCGTTTCTAGTCCCACAGGTGCTCCTTGTGGTCTTGGGCAAGCCACTTAACCCTCCATAGCCCATGTTCCCTGTAAAATAGTTATCTCCAAGTTATAATGCCCTGTTCAATGTAATTTCAGTTTGTTCAATATAAACCACACTGATGCAGAATAGCACAGTATATAAGAGAATGTAAATAAAATAAATAAATAATACCTATCCAATCTCCTCCAGTTCTATATTTATTTATTTATTTTATTTACAGTTTCTTTTATACCGCGCTATTTGACATCAGTGCGGTTTACAATGAACATAAAACTACACGTCACAAAGATTGATCAGTGCTTACAATGAACAGGACAATAAACTGGGTATACATTAAACAGGTTTCATAAACAGAGAACATGAGAACTATGTACAAAAAGCAACTATGTACAAAGCAACTAAATGCAGCTATATGTTTCTTGATGAGAGGAGGAGCAAGGTGAGATTGCAGTTCTGCAAGTTAAGACTATGGAGTGCATGGGTTTAATGTGTTGGCCTGGGGTGTAGAGGTGGGTTGGTGTGAGAAGGTGTCTGAAACATCGTAGTGCTGCAAGAACAGGTGATGCTTCAGTGCCTTCCTGAACTGGGAGAGGTCACTGATAGTTCTGATGCCTGTTGGTAGGGCGTTCCAACATGATGGTGCAAAGTAAGAGAAGGCTCTGGATCTGGTGACTTGAGAGCATTTCGTGATTGCCTTAGGTAGTACAAGAGAGTTGGAGGCAGTCGATCTCCTTGCTCGATTAGGGGGTGTAATTGATATCAGGTCGGTGATAGAAGATGCAGAGTTGTTATTGATCGCTTTGTGAGTCATAGTTAGGATCTTGAAAGAGATCCTGGACTGCATAGGAAGCCAATGTAGCTGTTTCAGTATTGGAGTGATGTGGGTTCTCTTGGAGGCTCCATAAAGGATTCTTGCAGCTGAGTTCATGGCCAATTGTAAGGGGTTAATCGTGCTCTTTGGTAGGCCATGTAGGATCGCATTGGTGTAGTCCAGGTGGGGCATTATTAAGGCCTGAAAGACTGATCGAAAGTCATCTGGTTCTAGCAGCTGACGCAAATGACGAAGGGTCCGGATTTTATGATAGACAGATTTTGCTACGTTGCTGATGTGAGCCTTCATATTGAGTTGTTGATCGAGCGTAACCCCTAGGTATCTAACTGTAGTCTTGCAGAGGAGTTCAGCATCATATTCCTACAGAGTTCATATTCCTACAGACAATTCCTACAGAGTTCAGCGTCTATATTCCTACAGACAATCTCCGATCACTACATATAAACCACCTTCACCTTCCCTCCCACTCACTTGCAGTCCACTCGCCACACAGCTTTCTTTTTTCTCGGACACGCTCTCTGCAATTCTCTGCCCACACCTCTCCGCCCAGAACAAAACTACTCCACTTTCAAAACTGCACTAAAAACACACCTATTTGCAATTGCTTATAATCTTCCGGACCCAAACTGCTCCCAATTCTCAAGACATTCCCCGAGATCTTAGTCTGGCATATGTGACCTGGTAATATCTCTGTTTATGTCTCTCTATTCTATGTCTTGTCCAACTGTCTGTTATCTCTCTTTCCTGTTACCACTGTATTTCTTTTCCTCTTCTGGCCTTGAGCCTACTCTAAGATGATTAACTCTTCAGTGTAAACCGCTTTGATGTAATAAATAGGGGGTATATCAAGTGAAATAAAAATGAAAATGGAATGAAAGTATTAGTAGTGGAAACAGCAAAGGTGCATGGGCTTCCTGAGCAGCACAATCTCTTCCCTCCCACCTTGGTTTGCATTCAGAACAAATGGAGCAGTGTTCAAAGTGCAGTAGACACCACAGACGTCTCATTCTTCCTCTTTTCCAGTGTCAAGACTAGCAACCAAATTTGATCACTGAGCTTATCATCGCTGCTGCTGTTGCTTTGTCATGGGAGACTACAGAATTGCTTCCAGGTCAAAGTCTCATCCAAGACCATGGAGCAGGAGCAAGTACAGTGGCCAGTAAGGATCAAGGAGTTGCAGAAATAGCAGTAAAAGTGGAGGCAGCAGAAGCAGCAAAGAGTGTCAGCAGTCCCCCAGCAACATCCATCAGGCATTCGGGTGCAGAGCCAAATCACAGGTACACTAAAAAAAATTTTTTTTAAACTGCCTCTAATGTTTCGATTGATTTTTACGTTTTTTGGTGCGCTGAATCCAAATCTGGTAACCAATTTGCTCCATCACGTACAGATTTTTTGCTACATTGGGTTAGCAGTTTGAGGTGAACGTTTCAGATTGAGTGCAATCGAGATAAAAGTTTCTTGGATGAATTCTTTATACTAATTGTTTAGTAGTTATTCAAATAAGAATAAAGAAAATTGTAACAAGGCAGCACATAAGAATAGAGTAATGTCAACAAAACACACTGTGATGGTAGCAAAATTGTCTGCACTTAAAACAGCCACATACATGTGCACAAACATTGAGCATATAAGAGCGAGGTTAGACACAAAGCAAAGCAAAGAAATGTGCAAAAAATGTTGTACAGGTATGTATGTAAGAATAGAAAACGCAAACCGCACCATTGCAATACATGAAGACAAACACCCGATGGTGTGAAAATAAAATTCTAATAAATGAGATCCGACACTGTGGTAATAACTAGCAAATTTTTATTTCAAAGTTTAGTAAAAACACGATATTTGTCAACACAGTTTAGATTTTAAAGTCATTCTTGGGTCAATCAATCTCCTGGTGGGCCCGTTTCTTCTTCCCCCGAATGCTTCTCTTGGTGCGCTGCTTGGCGTATTTTTCATCTGGGGTTTCCCGCAGCAGCAACCAGCAGAAATCAGCCATCATAGTGGTGTTCCATCTTCCTTGGTACCTTCTCTCTGCGTCCTTGATGTCCTGGTGAAACCTTTCACCTTGTTCTTCACTGTACGCCCCCAAGTTTTCGGGAAAGTAGTTCACTGGGAGTGCAAGAAATGGACTTTCAGGCTCATGTTACAGCCTTGTTCTTTGAAGGCATTGAGCATCCTGGCAACATATCCTTATAGTTCTCTCATCCCGCCTGTTCCCCAAGAATTTGAGAACAACATCCTTGAAGGAATCCCAGGCTTCTTCTTTTCCTTCTCAGACATCGTTTCAGCGAATGCTCCATCTGAAATGAGTTTCCTTATATCAGGGCCAACAAACACTCCTTCCTTTAGCTTTGCTTCAGAAAGTCGGGGAAACTTTGAGCAAAGGTACCGAAAGCACTCACCATCTTTTGGAAGGGACTTGATGAATTGCTTAATGAGACCCAACTTAATGTGGAGAGGTGGTAATAGAATTTTATCACGAGGTACCAAGCTCTCATGAAGAACATTTTTCTCACCGGGTCTCAAATACTCCCGAATTGGCCAGTCTTTTTTCCCCCAGTGTAGGTCGCGGGCCCGGCTATCCCACAAGCAAAGGAAGCAGGGATATTTGGTGAAACCGGATTGCTGCCCTAATAGCATGGATAGAATTTTAAAGTCTCCACAAATCATCCACTTATGCTCATCATAACGAATCTTCTGAAGAATCAGGCCAAATTCTCGTATTTTTCTTGGAGAATAACAGAGTGAGCAATAGGAACTGAAGCGAATGTGTTGCCATTATGAAGAAGAACACCTTTTATGCTGTCTTTTGACGAATCAATGAACAGCCGCCATTCAGCAGATCATACTTGAGTTTAAACTTTTCCATCACTCCGTATATATCGTTGCAAAATACCAAATCTTCCTCTTTGCTGAAATACTTCAAAATTGTGTCTCGCGGTTGCGGTACCAATAAAAAGTTGTTCCTGGTGACAATAGATTTTTCTGTTTAAGCCGAGAACCTAGCAGTTGGGCAGCATCTTTTGGGAGTCCTAAATCCCGGACTAAATCATTCAATTCAGCTTGAGAGAAAAGTTCAGGTTTCGGATCTGGTTCAGTTTCAAACTCGGAAGTACTGGACTCATCGGGAAAAGCCATCTGATGAGTCTCATCATGATCAGAACCGTCCACACAATATGATCCAAAGATTTTGGTGGTTCAGACACAGGTACTTCGTTGCTATGAGGCATAGGCCTAATTGCTGAGGGAAGGTTGGGGTAACTTATTACGTTCTTATTTTTTAAGTTGTATCCCTTCACAATGCAAGAGCAAAAATAGCAGTCACTGCTGTGGTCTCTTTGTTCACGCCACATCATAGGTATTCCGAAACGAAATGCTTGTTGTTTACCTTTCATCCATAAGCGTAGATCTTCCTCACATGTCTTGCACACTTTGTGAGGAGCCCACGTTTGTCTTGATCGCCTAACTTCAAACCGAAATAGGCGAAATATACTTTTTAATAAATGCAGAAATGTTCCTCTGCCGCTTTTTCACGGTATATTCCCCACAAATAAAACAAAAACTGTCCGGAGAGTTGACGCAACCTCTGGCTCTGTCAGCCATCACAAATACACAGCACTGCAAACTACAACTGTAGTGAACCACTTCGGAATAAAGCTGGATTACGACTGAGCAAACAAAGGTAATAATGAACTTGCAAGAAACTGAAATTTGACAGGAACGTTCATGTCGCAACCACCGTGTTTGAGCGAGCGAACGAGGTGAGGTGAACAGGAAAGAACATGCGCCAGCGCGAGTACTGGATTTAGCCCCCCGCCTCCCAATTGTCCTGTTAATGTATAAATGAATACAAAACACTCTAAAATATCATGAGGGAGTGTTTCTAGTTAGTTAACCATACAACCTCTATTTTGGGCCAAGAAAATAAACTGCAGTCGGCTAAAAAGAAATTATGTGAACATTCCTTATATGGGTAAGAAATCTAATTTTGCAAGAAAACGTGACGTGATGGAACATTTTGGCTATTTTTCCTGGATTCAGCACCCCAAAATCTATAGGAATCAGTTGCAAAACTGGAGGCAGTTTTTTGGTAGTGTACCTGTGTAATCATACAGAACAATGGTCAACTAAAACAAAGGGAAAAAGAGCAGCAAAAGACCAGTGGCAAAGCCAAGCTGGGCAGAAAGGCCTGACATGAGTGGGCTGCTATCTGAACAACCAGCTCACAAACCACCTTCTGAAATCAATGGGTCAAAGACCTGGTCGACCAAGCGTGAGCAGCAACAGTTAGCCACAGAGTGGAGCAACTGCATGGAGATAGCAGCCAGCAAAATAAGTATTAGCAGTATAAAAGAATATGAGATGGTATCCAGGTAAGAAAATAGAATAACTGTTAAATGATTTTGTTCAGGAGCATCAAAGCCTGGTAGAGCCCACAATGCAAACAATATAAAAATCACAAAGGAGCAGGAAAATGCCACAAATGGAAATGGTAAAAAATTAGGTCTGTGGAGAACAGTGGCTCCTTTTAGCACAAGACTATTTGTCAATATAAACATTTTACCACAGAGCTGTGCCTAGGAAGGAACCAAGGAAATCAAGTTTTAAATACTGATCATGACACAGGCCTATTCATTCTGAACAAGCAATTTATTTATCCAACTTACTAATTCCCTATGTTCCTGGAGGGCCTCTTCACTTTTAAATGAGAATCTGCTCACTATATTACCTCCTTCTGCTCTAGGACTAGAAATATCTCACCACTCGTCATTTTTCTATCTAGTTCTATCATATGGGAATGTCCAGGAACAAGCAGGAATGTAGTCTTCACATATGGGTATCATCGGTACTGACGAAGCCTGCGTGGGAACGCTCCCCAGGGTCCAATAGAAAAGCTTTTGGGGGCATCCCACAGCGCCTGCATGCTGCCTTCCCACCTTTCCAACTCTCCCTTTTCAGTTCTTCGTTTTGCGCGGAGCCGACAGGACGCATACCCTGTCACCGCAGAAAATCTATTCTTATTCTTTTGTGGGTTTTTTGGTCACGTCTGCCTTCATTCAACGCCTAACGGTACCAACGGTTCTCTTTTCTTCTTTTTCAAAAAAAAAAAACAACCTATCTTTCTGAAAGATTTTTCTTCAGGGGCCTTTCCCCTCTCAGTGCTAGGTGCCATTTTGGGCACTAGGCCCACTTTTGTCAAACATGGAGAAACCAGCTAGTGGTTTCAAGAAATGTTCTAAGTGTGGCGGTACCATATCCGTCACCAACACCCATGACTGGTGTCTTAAATGTTTAGGTCCTGACCATTCTCCATCAGAGTGTCTCTCCTGCAGTAAGATGACTAAGAGGGGCCTGCAGAATAGAGATGCAAAACACGGTATCCTTTTTGCCGCAGATACAATGTCAGTTGCATCAACGTCTTCCAGGGCTTTATCTTCCTCCCATGGATCTCAGATAACTAAACCTAAGTCCTCAAAGGGTAGATCTCCTTCCAGGTATCGAGATGCCACTGGCGTTGCCCTCGAGGAAAGTTTACAAGCAAAACAGCCCCAGCGGGAGGCTTCAGCTTCCAAAGCATTAACGGGGCTCCAGAATGTTCCAGAGACTTCCACCTCTGCAGAACTACTGGTGCCATGTTCTGGGTTTGTGGCCGCTTCCACCGGTACTGACACCCAAGCATTGGCAGGGGCGATGGATCAGAGAATCCTCGCTATCGAACACAGTCTAGCAGCAGCTTCGGTACCGCTAAGACAGCTACAGACGGTTCCACAGGTATCGGTACCAACTGCACCTGCCTCGGTCGGTATGCTTCCCCCCATGCTGAGCCTTGAGTCTATCTCAGGTATCAAAAGACCGGACACCCCGATACCGACTTTGAACGGTACCGGTACCGTGCATTGCAGGAACACCCAGCACAGAGATACTTCAAATCTTCTGAGTCCGATGACTCTGACAACTCTGCCGGTACTCGAGCAATGCTTTTGGAAGATCCAGCTCCTTCTCCTCAACGTAGACTGTCTCCTCCAGAAGACATGTCCTTCCAGGATTTCATACATGATTTAGCTCAAGGTCTTGCAATCACGGTGACTCCGGGAAAGTAACCCAGAGCAGAAGAATTAGAAATTCTTCAATACCCTAAGGCTCCTAAAGAGGCAGCTACTCTGCCCATTCATAGTATCTTGCATGATCTTATGCTAAGAATGTGGGAAACTCCTTTAACGGTGTCTCCACACTCTCGACGACTTGATACCATGTACCGAGTTCCAAGCTGTCCTGGTTTTCAAAAGACTCAGTTACCACACCATTCAATGGTAGTGGAATCGGCCATGCATAGGATTAAGAGTGCTAAAACGCATTCTTCCAATCCTCCAGGCCGTGAAGAATGTACCTCCAATACAAGGTTCTTCCCTTCGGTCTGGCTTCTGTCCCAAGAGTCTTTACAAAATGCATGGCAGTGGTAGCAGCATTCCTGAGAACTTTAGGAATACTCGTCTTCCCCTACTTAGACGACTGGCTCATTCAAGCATCGACAGCTCTAGAAGCCAACTTCGATCTTTCTCAAACAATACGAATCCTTCGCTATTTGGGATTAGTCATAAAACTCCCAAAATCTCATCTCACCTCTTCTCAGTCCCTGGAATTTATAGGGGCTCGTCTAGATACAAGACAGTCAAGGACTTTCCTACCACAGCCCCGCTGTCTTCGTGTAGTACAGCTGGCATCCCAAGCAGCTGGGAAAGTCTTCCTGACTGCTCGGGAAATGCTTCAGCTTCTGGGGCATATGGCATCCACAGTCCATGTGGTTCCCTATGCTCGCCTTCACATGCGAGCAGCCCAGTGGACCCTATCCTCTCAGTGGACACAGGCCTCGGGTCGCCTATCGGACAAAATCAGAAACTCCACATTTCTTATTTTGTCCCTTCAACGGTGGCAATCACTGGGAAACGTTCTCATAGGCTCTCATTTCCAGCAGCCTCTATTCCAAGCCACCCTAACAACAGATGCGTCCAAGTTGGGTTGGGGAGCTCACTTGTACGATCTGTCGACTCAGGGTCTTTGGACCCCACAGGAGGCTTGTCTTCACATAAGCCTCCTAGAACTCAGAGCCATTTTCCATGCTCTTAGAGTATTCCAAGCCCAGCTCAGCTACAAGACAGTCCGGGTCCAGATCGACAATCAGGTAGCCATGTTCTATGTGAACAAGCAGGGCGGAACGGGCTCTCTGTCGTTATGCAACAAAGCTTTGTGACTGTGGGCCCTCGCCAGAGAGCATCAAATCCACCTCCTAGTGGTATATCTTCCCGGCATTCAAAATCTTTGGGAAGACAAACTCAGACGAATACTGCTTCCACACGAATGGTCTCTTCACTCAGACCAGCTTGCTCGAGTGTTTCGAATCTGGGGAACCCCGGATATAGACCTCTTTGCAAGTCCACAGAATGCCAAACTTCCCCGATCCTGTTCCAGAATTCCGGTTCAAAACTGTTAGGCAAGGGATGCTTTCCTCCTTCACTGGGGTCAGGATTTCCTCTATGCCTTCCCACCCATTCCCCTCATTCCCAAAACATTGTTCAAGCTTCAGAGAGACAGAGGTCATATGATACTCATAGCTCCACATTGGCCATGGTATCCTCTGCTTCTATGTCTCTCTCAAGCCACGCCTCTGGAATTGGGATATGCTCCAGATCTTCTTTCCCAGGAGGATGGGACGCCATTGCACCCAAATCCCCAGTCCTTGCATCTCAGGGCCTGGTTGCTGAAAGCCTAGAACTTCTGGATATCAACCTTTCTCAACAGGTAAAGGATATCCTTTTGGTTTCCAGAAAACCCTCCACAAGGCAATCCTATGCCTTCAAGTGGAAAAGGTTCTCTGTACGGTGTTCTCAAAGGGGACTTAACCCCTTTTTGGTGCCTGTGGAATCACTACTGGAGTATCTCCTCCATTTATCAAATTCTGGTCTTAAAACCAATTCAGTAAGGGTCCATCTTAGTGCCATTGCAGCTTCTTGCAAGCCTCTAGATGGACAACCTATTTCCTCTCATCCACTCGTAGCAAGATTTATGAGAGGTCTACTCTTAACAAAACCTCCCATTAAGCCACCGCCGGTGGCAAGGGACCTGAATCTTGTTCTTGGGCAGCTTATGAAACCGCCCTTCGAGCCTTTAGCCACTACAGCTCTAAAGTTTCTTTCCAGGAAGGTCATCTTCCTAATTGCCCTCACTTCTGCAAGACGCATCAGTTAGTTACAGGCCTTAGTGGCAGATCCTCCTTATACAAGATTTCACCATGATAAGGTAGTTCTTAGGACTCATCCTCACTTTATGCCAAAGGTGTTTTCGCCTTTTCATTTAAACCAAGCAGTTTACCTTCCTGTATTCTTTCCTAGGCCTCATGCCTCTAATGCAGAAAGGATCCTTCATACTTTAGATTGTAAAAGAGCTTTGGCCTTTTACCTTCAAAGAACTAAGCAACACAGAAAATCTTCTCAGCACTTTGTTGCTTTTGATTGTAGTCATTTGGGCCTTCCATTTTCCAAAAGAACTCTCTCTAGGTGGATTGCAAACTGCATATCCTTTGCATATGAGAGCAAGGGACTTCTCTCAAAGGCCATGTCACAGCTCACAATGTGAGAGCAATGGCAGCCTCTATGGCTAATCTTCGCTCTGTGTCCATTGACGACATTTGTAGAGCAGCCACTTGGGCTTCGGTACACACCTTTACAGCCCACTACTGCTTAGACAAGGACTCCCGTCGGGATGCCTTGTTTGGCCAGGCTGTTCTCCATCATCTCTTCCAGACTTAGTACAACTCCTACCCATCGTCCCGGTTTTGGATGCCAGAGATCCATGGGAGGAAGCATGACCCATCTCATCATGGGTTTTCAGCTTCCTGGGGTCATCCCCCTGGCGTTTCTCAGCTGGGGAGGCCCCATATGTGAAGACTACATTTCTGCTTGTTCCTGGAGATAGCGTAGTTACTCACATGTAACAGGTGATCTCTGGGAACAGCAGGAATTAAGTCTTCACAACCCACCCACCTCCCCTAGGAGTTGTCTCTCTCTCTCTCTTTCTCTCCTTTTGTCTCAGCTATAAACGCAACTGAAGAGGGAGAGTTGGAAAGGTGGGAAGGCAGCACGCAGGCGTTGTGGGATGCTCCCAAAAGCTTTCCTATTGGACGCTGGGGAGCGTTCCCACGCAGGCTCCGTCGGTACCGATGATACCCATATGTGAAGACTTAATTCCTGCTGTTCCCAGAGATCACCTGTTACAGGTTGAGTAACTACGCTTTCCACTCCCCATTACCTTTGAGTGGAATTACTATTTCCCCTTAGCTTTCTTTAACTGATGGGATCTGTTGGTGGGGGTTGAACTCTGGTGAGCTATGCTCTACCTCCTTCTCTGCAATTTTTACGACAATGATGATTATAATTGTAAACTGCTTTGGCGCTATTGAAAAAGGCAGTATAGAAAGCCTAGAATAAGCAAACACAAACCCAGGTAGATGCATCATTTTTCATACCCC
This sequence comes from Ichthyophis bannanicus, assembly GCA_033557465.1. Taxonomy (NCBI): domain Eukaryota; kingdom Metazoa; phylum Chordata; class Amphibia; order Gymnophiona; family Ichthyophiidae; genus Ichthyophis; species Ichthyophis bannanicus. The sequence continues at coordinate 418,932,390 of CM066032.1, forward strand.
AGTGGGAATGACTTCCTGATACCTTTCCTGTATTCAGTTTCACATACATTGAAGAAATGGGGTCATGGGGCTGATATCAAATTCACTTTAGTGGCTTTCACCTGCTCATCTTTTAATTTCAAAGATAAATGATACTTGGCAAATGTCTGCCATAGAGGTATTTGGTTTCTTGTACTAATTTTTGAGAAGCTCAGTACATTCATGCAGAAAGCAAGGGAAAGATATTGCAGCAAGCACACAGATGTGAAATATCCTATTCTATTCATTTTCTTGACCACCCTTTGTAACCAAAATTACATCCAGTTTACAATACAAAATAAAGCAAGAAGGGAAATTTAAAACAACCAAAAAACATACAGTGGTTTCAGAGCTTGACAAGCCATAAGAACATAAGAATATAAAAAATGCCATACTTGGTCAGACCAAGGTCCATGAAGCCCAGTATCCTGTTTCCAACAGTGGCCAGTCCAGGTCACAAGTACCTGGAAGGTACCCAAAGTCCATAGATTCCACAATGCTCATCCTGGAGTAAGCAGTAGATTTCCTGGGTCCCCTTTAATAATGATTTATGGACCTTACCTCCAGGAACCTGTCCAATCCTTTGTTAAACCCAGCTACACTAACAGCTTATACTACATCCTCTGGTAACGAATTCCAGAGTTTGATTACATTTTGAGTGAAAAAATATTTCGTCTTATTAATCTTAAATGGGTTACATTGTAGGTTCATTGCGTGTCCTCTAGTCTATCTACTTTTTGATGGCGTAAACAATCGATCTACGTTAACCCATTCTACTCCATTCATTAATTTATAGACTTCTATTATATCTCCCCTCAGCCTTTTCTTTCCCATGTTGAAGAGCCCTAACCTTTTAAGCTTTTCCTTATAGTGGTATCCTTCCATCCCTTTTACCATTCTGGTGGCTCTTCTCTGTACCTTTTTTTTAATGCCGCGATATCCTTTTTAAGATACAGCGACCAAAATTTTGCACAATATTCAAGGTGCGGTCGAACCATGAAATGATACAGAGGCATTATAATATCCTTAGTTTTATTTTCCATTCCTTTCCTTATGATCCCTAGCATTCTATTAGCTTTCTTGGCCTCTGCTGCACATTAGATGGAGGATTTCAATGCATTATCCACGATGACGCCTACCGTATATACTCGAGTATAAGCCGACCCGAATATAAGCCGAGGTACCTAATTTTACCACAAAAAACTGGGCAAAACTATTGACTCGAGTATAAGCCGAGGGTGGGAAATGAGGCACCTACTAGTCAATGTAAAAAATAAAGATAGAGACCAATAAAATTACATGAATATTTATTTAAACAAAAAACAGTAAAATAGCTCTGTAAGTGGAAAATGGGGTCAACAAAAACAATATGGTATCAAAAATACCGTATCTTTAAAAGTACATCAACCTTAGCTTAATCAGCAACCAAGCTAACACACAAGAGCTAAAATCCTTCAAAACTGGAGTTCTCCTCCTCAGCACATTACCAGTCCTAAACCCCCCCAGCCCACAGCACATTACCAGTTCTAACCCCCCCAGCCCACAGCCCACTACCAGTTCTAACCCCCCCCAGCCCACAGCACATTACCAGTTCTAACCCCCCCCCCCCCAGCCCACAGCACATTACCAGTCCTAACCCCCCCCCCTCAGCCGTGGCAAAATCGCATGTCCCGCAGGGCCCCCCCTGCCCGGCAGAGCCAGCCCTCCCTCCCTCCCTCCCTCCATATCAGCTCCCTCCCTCCATGTCAGCCCGCCTCCCCAATCCATCCATATCAGCCCCCTCCCTCCCTCCATGTCAGCCGCCCTCCCTCCATCCATATCAGCCCCCCGCCCTCCATCCATATCAGCTCCCTCCCTCCATCCATATCAGCTCCCTCCCTCCCTCCCCTCCATGTCAGCCCCCCTCCCTCCATCCATTTCAGCCCCCCTCCCTCCATCCATATCTGCTCCCTCCCTCCATGTCAGCCCCCCTCGCTCGATCCATCCATATCAGCGCCCTCCCTTCTTCTGCAGCCGCGGCTCCCTGCCTCTTAGGGAACCGCGGCTGTGCTTTTAAAATCATCTCGGAGCCCTTCCTGTCTTGACGGGCTCCGTGCAGCATTGTCCCGCCTCCAAAACTTCCTTTAGAGGCGGGACAATGCTGCACGGAGCCCGTCAAGACAGGAAGGGCTCCGAGATGATTTTACAAGCACAGCCGCGGTTCCCTAAGAGGCAGGGAGCCGCGGCTGCAGAAGAAGGAGTCGGTGAGTTTGCCGCTGCCGAGAAGCGGACTCGGCAGCGGCAGCAGCAGCAACTTATGCGCAGAGACGTTGACTCGAGTATAAGCCGATGGGGCCGTTTTTCAGCACAAAAAATGTGCTGAAAAACTCGGCTTATACTCGAGTATATACGGTAAATCTTTTTCCTGTTGGTTTCTAAGGTGGTACCTTGCTTCATGTAACCAAAGTTTGGGTTGTTCTTTCCTAGGTGCTTAACTTTGCACTTGTCTACATTAAATTTCATCTGCCATTTGGATGCCCAGTCTTCCAATTTATCAAGGTCCTCTTGAAATTTTTCACAATCCTCTTGGGGCCAGAAAACTCTCAAGGCATGCGGCTTTATTGCTCCGGGGAGTGGAGCAGCGTCTTCGGCGGAGCCAGCAGTGTTGGAATTGTGAGCTCTGAGTGCATCAGGGGTTTGGCTCTCTCCAGAGCAACGCCCCCCCCCCCCGCCTCAACCTGGAACTGCTGTGTTGGCTGTCAGAGTGCTTCCTGCCAGGGCTGTGAGATGCTCATCAGCAATTGGAAGTGAAGAGGGCTCTGTTCCTGATGGCGTTTTTCCAACTTTTCTTACCTCGTCACAGGACACTGTGTGAAGGGAAGGGAGTGGAGAGGATTTCCCCTACCAGTGGAGTCTTGGCGTGATCATCCGAGGTTTTGGATGCTGTTCCAGGTTTAAGAGGCTTGACTAAACCACCAGTAGTGGATATGGAAGCACTATGGGATGCAATCTCTACGATAAATACCTCTCTTATGACTGTTGTTGGGGTTGTTAAAAAAAGATTTTCTTTCGTTGTCTAAAGATGTTTCTGAAGCTAAGAAGGGTCAAGAGGAGCAAGCTCAGCGTTTGGAGGGAGTAGAGAAAGAGCTGGAACATCTTCGTGGAGTGTGTGCTGCTCAAGTTAAAGATAAGACCTTGCTCTCAAAAAAAGCGGAGTATTTGGAGAACTATACTCGTAGGAATAATTTAAGATTGTTAAATTTTCCTAGATCACCTATAATGTCCTCCATTGAGATGGTTCGTAAATACCTCCAGGAAGTTCTTAAACTCCCTGGAGATAATTTACCTCCAATTGTTAGAGCGCAATATCTAAATATGTACCTTTTTTTAAAATTCCGTGATATCCTTTTTAAGATACAGTGACCAAAAGTTTGCACAATATTCAAGGTGCGGTCGAACCATGAAACGATACAGAGGCATTATAATATCCTTAGTTTTATTTTCCATTCCTTTCCTTATGATCCCTAGCATTCTATTAGCTTTCTTGGCCACTGCTGCACATTAGATGGAGGATTTCAATGTATTATCCACAATGACGCCTAAATCTTTTTCCTCTTGGTTTCTAAGGTGGTACCTTGCTTCATGTAACCAAAGTTTGGGTTGTTCTTTCCTAGGTGCTTAACTTTGCACTTGTCCACATTAAATTTCATCTGCCATTTGGATGCCCAGTCTTCCAATTTATCAAGGTCCTCTTGCAATTTTTCACAATCCTCTTGGGTTTTAACAACTTTGAATAATTTTGTGTCATCTGCAAATTTGATCACCTCACTCATTATTCCCATTTCCAAGTCATTTATGAGTTTGTTAAGAAGCAGCGAGCCCAGCACAGATCCTGAGATACTCCACTATTTACTTTTCTCCATTGAAAAAATTGGCCATTTAGTCCTACTCTCTGCTTTCTATTTTTTAACCAGTTTCTGATGCACAATAGTACACTGCCTCCAATCCCATGACGTTTAAATTTTGCCAAGAGTCTCTCATGAGGGACCTTGTCAAAGGCTTTCTGAAAATCAAGATACACTATGATCAACCAACTCATCTTTGTCTGTTTATTCACACCTTCAAAAAATATATCAGATTAGTAAGACAAGACTTTCCTTGGCTTTCTCTCATTAAACCATGACTATATACACGTTCAGTAATTTTATTCTTTATAGTGGTTTCTATCATTTTGTCCAGTACTGATGTCAGATTCACAGGTCTGTAGTTTCCCGGATCACCCCTGGAACTCTTTTTAAATACTGGCGTTGCACTGGCCATTCTCCACTCTTCAGGTACTACAGTTGATTTTAAGAGTAGTTCACAGATTACTCATAGTACAGTAGGTCTACAATCTCATATTTCTGTTCTTTTTATACCCTTGGATGTATACCATCTAGTCCAGGTGATTTGGTACTCTTCAGATTATCAAATAGTTGTAATACATCTTCCCGGTTTATCGATATTTCTTTCAATTCTTCTGATACATCACCTTTATATACCATTTCAGGCATAGGCAAATTCCCTATATCTTCTTCATAAAGACCGAAGCAAAGAATTCATTCAGTCTCTCCGCTATGGCCTTGTCTTCACTTAGCGCCCCTTTTACTCCTCTATCATTCAATGGTCCAACTGACTGTGTCACCGTTTTTTTGCTATGAATGTACTTGAGAAAGTTTTTATTATGCATCTTTACTACTACGGCAAGCTTTTTTTTCAAATTCTCTCTTCACCTGCCTTATCAATGCCTTGCATCTAACTTGGCAATGTTTATGTTTCCTGTTTTCGTCATTTGGCACCTTTTTCCATTTCCTGAAAGATGCTTTTTTGGCCACAACAGACTCTGACCTCCCCTTTAAACCATGCTGGCAGTTTTTTGGCCTTTCTTTCACTTAAGTGTGGAATACATCTGTTCTGGGATTCCAAGATTGTATTTTTAAACAATGCACATGCTTTATGCAAATCTTTAGCCTTTGCAGCTGCTCCTTTAAGTCTTTTGTTAACTATTTTCCTCATTGTATCATAGTTTTCCTTTTGAAAGTTAAATGGGAGTACTGTGGATTTCCCTGCCAACCTTCTTTCATTTATTAAATCAAATGCAATCATGCTATTATCACTATTGCCACGAGGCCCCAACATCCTTATCTCTTCCACCAGATCCGGCATGCCACTAAGGACTAGGTCCAAAATAGCTTCCCTCTTATCAGTTCATGAACCAGCTGCTCCAAGAAGCAGTCATTTAGTTTATCTAGAAACTTTATCTTCCTAGCATGTCCAGCTGTGACACTGAGCCAGTCGATACCCTGGTAATTGAAATCACCCATTATTACTGTGTTGTAACTTTCGTTAGCGTCCCTGATTTCTTTCAGCATTTCATTATCCATCTGTTCATTCTGGCCAGACAGTCAGTATTACAGCCCCAATGCCGTTGCCTTCCCCTTTTAACATGGAATTTCTATCCGTAGAGATTCTACAGCGTATTTTGTTTCCTGCAAAACTTTAATCCTGTGTGACTCAATGCCCTCTGTAACATACAGCCCCTGCACTCAGTTATAGGGTTGCTGGAAAAACAAGCTTTGAAGGCGAGATTTAAATGTTATATATTAATGTTCCTCTCTTAAATACAGAGGGAGGGTGCAAGGGAAGCAAAAGTAGAACGTCTGATACATTCCAAGTGGATTTGCAATAGAAGGGGGATAGAAAGTAGACAAGCTTGAGAGATGAATAAGAACAAGGATTAATAGACCAGTATCATTTCACTACAGATAATATGACAGCAGACAAAACCTATCATAAAACCTTCACCAGAAGAACTCCAGTTGTTGAGAAGAAATCTTGAGATATACAAAAACGATAAGCTGAAGTCTTCTACTGAAGAGAGTGCAATCTATTGTAAAGCTACCAGGTGGCATGCTGGCTCTCCCTTTTGTATTGTGTGTTAGTTGCTTTTAAGGCCTATTATTGATTTACTGATCTTTTTCAAATGAATTTTACTTACTCCCTGTATCAAGTCATAACAAGATGAAAGGCATTATATATTAAGTAGGGTACTGTTTCAGATTCCTATGGAGTTTATTCTAAATTATGCAACAGTTTAGGAGTATTTCATAAAATGTGCTAACAACTTTGTGCATTTTTAACACACAGCACAATTCATTAGAGCAGCTGAAAGGAAATATAGTAACATAGTAAATGACGGCAGATAAAGACCAGTATGGTCCATTTGGTCTGCCCATTAAGATTGCAGGAGTAAGATGGCAGGAGTAGGTGAACCCCTCCTGCCACTCTGTGCAGGCCACCCCTCCCCATGTCTTTGTTTAGGGGTGAACCCACCGCTCCATGTTGGACACCCTATTTATTGAGAAATTAGATGGTTCAGTTTATTTTGATTTTATTCTGTTGCTGTAAAGGGATCCACTGTGTCTGTCCCATGCCATTTTGAATTCCGTCACTGTGTTTGCCCCCACCACTTCCATTGGGAGGGCATTCCAAGCATCCACCACCCTTTCAGTGAAAAGTATTTCCTGACATTGCCTTTCAATTTACCACTTTGCAGATTCAGGTTATGCCCTCTAGTTTTACAGCTTCCCCGTCTTTGGAAGAGGTTTGTTTGTTCATTATTTCTAAGTATTTAAAGGTCTGAATCATATAGCACAGTTACTTACCTGTAACAGGTGATCTCTGGGAACAGCAGGAATAAGTCTTCACATAAGGGTATCGTCGGTACCGACGGAGCCTGCGCGGGAACGCTCCCCAGCTTCCAATAAGAAAGCTTTTGGGAGCATCCCACAGCGCCTGCGCACTGCCTTCCCACCTTTCCCAACCGCCTCTCTCCAGTTCGAGTTTTAAAGCTGAGACAAGGAGAGAGAGAGGAAAGGAAAGGAAAGATAGATAGAGAGATACAACTCCTAGGGGAGGTGGGTGGGTTGTGAAGACTTATTCCTGCTGTTGCCAGAGATCACAGTTACAGGTAAGTAACTGTGCTATCTCCAGGAACAAGCAGGAATGAGCCTTCACATATGGGGACTCCCCTAGCTGTAGATGCCAGGGAGAAACCCCAGGTTGTGTGTCCTTGAAAAGGACTCTACCTCCTCCCATGGATCTCTGGCATCCAACCAGGGTAGGTGGGTAGGAGTTGATTAGGAATGGAACAGGTGTTTGAGAACAGCCTGACCAAACGAGGCATCACGGCGGGAGTCCTTGTCCAAACAGTAATGGGCTGTGAAGGTATGAACCGAGGCCCAGGTGGCCACTCGACAGATTTGGTCGATGGACACAGAGTTTAGATGAGCCATTGAGGCTGCCATGGCTCTCACATTGTGAGCTGTGACATGGCCCTCCAGAGAATGTTCCTACTCTGGTAGGCGAAGAAATACACTGAGCAATCCAGTTGGACAGTGTTCTCTTAGAGACTGGAAGTCCTAAATGAGAAGGATCAAAAGCAACAAAGAGTTGAGAAGACTTTCTATGTTGCTGTGTCTTTGTAAGTAAAAAGCGAGAGCTCTCTTACAATCCAAGGTATGAAGATTCCTCTCTGCACGTGATGCATTGAGGGTCTGGAAAAAAGACAGGTAAATATACCTCTTGGTTCAGATGAAAAGGCGAGACCACTTTAGGCATAAAGTGTGGATTGGTCCTGAGGACTACCTTATCATGATGGAACCTTGCATAAGGTGGATTAGCCACCAAAGCTTGCAACTCACTGATGCTGCGTGCTGAGGTGACTGCAATGAGAAAAACAACTTTCCAAGAAAGAAATTTCAAGGAGGTGGTGGCTTAAGGTTTAGGGTGGCTTCATAAGCTTGCCAAGAACCAGGTTTAAGTCAAATGCCACTGGAGGTGGTCTAATGGGAAGGTTTAGTTAAAAGAAGGCCTCTCATGAATCTTGCTATAAGAGGATGAGAGGAAATAGGTTGTCAATTGAGAGGCTTGAGGGGACGTTGCAATAGCACTCAAATGGACTCTTACTGAATTTGTTTTCAGACCTGCATGGGATAGATGCAGGAGATACTCTAGTAGAGAATTCAGAGGTATTGCAATAGGGTTTAGACCAGTGGTTCTCAACCCTGTCCTCGGGACCCCACTAGCCAGTCGGGTTTTCAGGCTATCCACAATGAATATGAATGAGATATATATGCATTAGAAATAGCCTGCCAAACTGCTTGTGGCCCTCCAATGCTGGATTTGGGGACCCCGGCCTTACACCTCTGTCATTTAAGATTGTGAGTGGGCAAGGTACAGATGTCCAAGACATCAAAAAGATTAGATGGAATATGTCACATACCTCCTCGCCTCTCACCACCACCAAAATATTGTCTATTAGACAACTTTTTGGTGGTGGTGAGAAACTAGGAGGGATGTGACACATTCTATCTACCCTTTTGATTGTCGAGGACATCTGTACCTTGCCCACTCACAATCGTACTTGACAGAGGTGTACGGCAGGGGTCCCCAAATCCAGCACTGGAGGGCCCCAAACCAGTCAGTTTGGCAGGCTATTTCTAATGCATATATATCTCATTCATATTCATTGTGGATAGCCTGAAAACCCGACTGGCTAGTGGGGTCCCGAGGACAGGGTTGAGAACCCCTGGTTTAGACCCTTCCCTGAACACCAAATGGTAAATCTTTTCCATTTGAAAGCAAAGGAACATCTAGTAGAAGGCTTTCTAGAGGCATGAATAACATCTCTGACTTGCTGAGAGAGATGAAAATCTTGAAGGTCTAGGCCCTCAGCAACCAAGCCCTGAGATGGAGCAACTGGGGGTTTGGGTGCCACAACGTTCCCTCTTCCTGGGACAGAAGGTCTGGTGCGGAGCCCAAGTCCAGGGAAGGAGCTTGAGAGAAATGCAGAAGTAGAGGGTACCACACTTGGCGTGGCCAATGTGGTGCTATGAGGATCATGGTCCCTCGATCTCTCTGAAGCTTGAATAGTGTTTTGGGAATTAGGGGAATTGGTGGAAAGGCATAAAGGAAGTCCTGACCCCAGTGAAGGAGGAAGGCAACCTTGGCCTGAACTCCCTGACATGGAATTCTGGAACAGAACCGGGGAAGTTTGGCATTCCACGGACTTGCAAAGAGGTCTATGTCCGGGGTTCCCCAAATTCGAAAAATCCTGGCTACCTGGTCCATGTGGAGGGACCACTCGTGTGGAAGCAGAACTCGACAGAGTCTGTCTGCCCAAGAGTTTTGAAAGCCTGGAAGATATACTGCCAGAAGATGGATGTGATGCTCTCTGGAGAAGGCCCACAGTCGCAAAGCTTCGTTGCAAAGCGACAGAGAGCCAGTCCCGCCCTGCTTGTTTACATAGAACATGGCTACTTGGTTGTCCGTAGGGAGGCGGACGGTCCTGTAGCTGGGCAGGGAAGGGAACACTCTGAGAGCTAAGAATATTGCTCTGAGTTCCAAGAGATTGATATGCAGAGAAGTCTCCTGTGGAGACCAGATGCTCTGGGTGGAGAGATCCTGCAGATGAGCTCCCCAACCCATTGGAGAAGCATCTGTTGTCAGAGTTGCTTGTGGTAGCTACAGCTGAAAAGGGGACCCCAACAACAGATTTGGAGGGGACTTCCACCACTGGAGAGACCAAAATAGGCGACTGGAGTTTGCTATTTTGTCTGATAGGCAACCTGATGCCTGTGACCATTGGGTGGACAAAGTCAATTGAGCTGCCCTCATGTGAAGGCGAGCATATGGAACCACATGCACGGTGGAAGCCATGTGGCCTAATAGTTGTAACATTTCTCGAGCAGTTAAATGGGACTTTAACTGCATCTGGGAGGCTAACTGCACCAAGCGTAGGCAACGGGCCTGAGGAAGATAGGCCCTTGCAGTTGTGGTATCCAGCAAGGCCCCTATAAACTCCAGAGACTGAGTAGGGGTGAGATGGGATTTTGGGATATTTATTACAGTCCCAAATACTGAAGGACACGCATTGTGCAGGTTAGACAAATCGGGGCCTCTGACTGGTATGGAGCTCGAATGAGCCAGTCGTCCAGATATGGGAAAACAATATTCTTAGAGTGCGTAGAAATGCAGCTACTACTGCCATGCATTTCGTGAACACCCTTG